>DWDV01000564.1:0-16090 GCA_018245615.1 Mimoniades ocyalus
CTTATAATATATTATCAAGGAAAACTCACAGGCAAACACGTTTGCTCATGATATTTTCCTTCACCCCTTTAACGAGTTATATTTGATATTTAAATCACACAAAACTTAGTAATGGTAGAAATGTGTGACTAAGATTTAAACTCCAAACATCCGCAGTAAAAGAAGTTTCTGAACTACCAGGTTAACGTTGTTCCCGTTATAACAATATCATGTTACGTACTTAAACACATGTATCACTTAAATAAACTTACAAGTGTTCATTATGTAGTGGATTTACACTATTTTCATCTAACGAAACATCATTTAACGATAGTCATTTGCTTTGTTCCAGCACCGGTTCCGAGCAGCAAGAACAATAATTCGACCCTCGTGCCCTTGCCCGACGGCGATCGCAAAGTGAGCTACACGTCGCGGTACAACGGAAGGATCATGAATTATGCTGGCCACAGATACACCAAGAAGAAAGATTACAAGAACGGTGCGACGCTATGGCGATGCACTAACCATAGAAACGGTTGTAGGGGATTCGTTACTGTAAAGGTGAGTCTGTTACACTGACGTGTCATAAACTAGTTAAATCCTTTCCACCTAATTCTGATGTCTCTTCAATGTGCCTTTTTTAATCGGTACATTGATTAATCAGAAGCAAATATTCCTGAAAATATTCAATATATAAATAGTTATATTACATCAAAACCTTTTTATGTTTACTTTTATATGTGTATGTAGATAAAACATGTCAGGCCTGTAGTGACAGAGGTATGTGGTACTCAGTGTTCTCTGCCTAAACCGTTAGGGACCTGGCATGGATTATATCACATAAAAATAATATAAACACCTTGCCTCTTTTTTCAGGATGGAATAGCAGTACGCCTCACAGTGCACATTTGTCAACCTGAGCATCGACAGAGTCCAGCACTTACCACAATATATGTTACAGAACCTTTCTAAACATGAATAGAATTTTAATTTTTTACAATATTACATAAAAGTCATTGTAATAGTATTGATCTAACAATATGTCCTTTGAAAACAGCGAATCTATTTATAAACATAATTTTCGAACGTTTTTTACTCATTCTTAGCACCATCGACCCTTTTTATCGTTCTTCTGTTGGTATGAGAAGATTTAATGCTATAATTTGCCACGTTGCCACATTGGCCAAGTATCGAATAGCAGACTTGTCAGACTTGGCACTCGCCCTATAGAACGTTATGAAGAACTCTAATGTGTGCCAGTTTCCTAACGATGATGTCCTTCACCATTACAGTGGTGTTTCGGACAAATATATATCAATTGTGTTTTGTCATTAATAAGAATAATTGTCACTTTATTAGACTTATTTTGGATATTTGTGTGTGTGTGAAAGATACAACGGAATCTACGTTATAGTTTTGTATGCAAGCATTAATAAATAATAAATAAATTACGAATAAAGTGTTAAATTTCTTCTACTTTGAAACGCTTTAGTAATTCTAAAATATCGTAAAGAATCACACATATGATGAAAAAAACAAAGTAATACATGATTTTATAATTTATTGGAATTACAATTAAAAATCTTTACAATATGTCACATTGATTTAACCTGAAGTTTTAGTTCACTTACTTTCAGTTATTGAAAGACAATGCCTGTATCTAGAGATTCGACTACAAATTTCCCAAAGTACATACGAGTAGTTTATTCTGAAGATACATGTTTTCACTGGAGAGTGTGTTGCTCAATAAAGATTTCAATGTCTAGAGATATAGCACGTTAAACAAACAGGTGATTAATAATTAAACATTTTTAATGCTTAAGTGGTTGACTGCCTCGTTGGTCGTGTGCGTTGCGCCTGGGTCCTGGTCCAGGTCCTGGGTTCAATTCCCGGGTCGGGCACTACTAAATTTTTCCCATTTAGATTTTCTAGTAGTGGATCGCAGCCCGAATACGTGCCCGGTATTTTGCAATAGGCTCACCACCTATTCCGTAGTGGTAAGTAAACGTAACTGGTGAAACGTGGGAATGTACTACCCTCCTGTACCTACCTCTGCGGAGATTACAGGCGTGTTGGTTACGTTATGTTCTGAATCGATGGTATTTTGCAGTAACCTTCGTGAAATCACGGCGTGGCAAAGCTCTCGTAAGTTTTGACGGGTATACGTTCTACCACAAGAAGGTTGTTACGACAGCAGGTGTCGCAATGTTCAAGAAAAGATGGGTCTGCTCCACGCATTTCCGCAAAGGATGCAAGGCCGTGTTATACACGGTAGACGACAGGATTTGTATAGTCCGAAACGATCACAACCACCAACGAAAGAAATGTAACCGGCGGTAGAAATTAATTCAGTCGCTTTGGTATATAACGACATAATTAATAATATAAATTTTTTCTTTCTTCAGTTTGTATTTGTTCTATGTTATTGTTGATATCTTGTTAAATAAATAATACATTGTTAACAATAAATAATCGTAAAATTAATTTCATTCCCACTAATGTTAATGCTCTAAGTCAGGGCATTCCAAACTATGGGTCGCGCGACCCACTAGTACAACTTAAAAATTATATATCATAAAAATAATTAACAAAAAAAATCTAATGTTGAAACTTTGTTGATCATATTGCTATCATTCCTACCATTCTATTTTCAATGTTATTACCGGCATATGTTCGTAACTCTGCGAAAACGACGATTCAAGTCATAACTAATATTCCTTGCGTCCGGTATATCATTCTTATAATTGACAGATGATTATAATTATTATCTAAAGGATTTTTTACTTGTATTTTTTTTTGTGTATGTATAATACTGATCTATCATTGGCGTTATTTCCCCAGTAACCGTTGTGACGTCACGGCGTGGCAAGGCTCTGTTGAGTTTGGAAGGCTACACGTTTTACCACAAGAAGGCGGAGAGGACGTCCGGCGTGGGTCTACACAAGTTGCGGTGGGTCTGCTCTACACATTTCAACAAGGGTTGCAAGGCCGTCATATATACAGTCGAGAACGAAATATGTAAAATCAGAAACGAACACAACCATCAGCCTAATCGGAGCGCTTGCCCATTGACGCTTTTATAGGATATATTTATTAATGTTTTTCTTTTCATACGCTCTGTCGTCATAATATTAATTATTGAATCCATTTTTATTTTTTTATTTTTTTTTATTTTATAATAATCAAATATTTGTGTGTGTATTATTGTTGTCATTTTCATAGCGTAAATAGCGTAAATAGCGTAAATGGCGTAAATGGCGTCAAAGTGCTTTTATTTTGTTCAGTAACATTATCAATACAACTATACGAGTACGTCAGTTAATTTAATAATTTTGTTTAAAAATGATTGAATATTTTATTACTTATGTACAACATTATTTAATTCCATAGGGGTTTACATAACATTTTGAGAATATTAAATTATTTTCGTATTAATGATTGTTTTTTTATTTAGATTTCTTACGGTGAACCTGTGATGTGGACGAATAATAAATAAGGTAGACATGAATGACTAAATATAACCATGTGCCAATTATAAAAACAATCAGAAATATTAATATTTTACACAAGTAATTGCGTTATAAAAACGAAAAGGCAACAATGTATTGTATACATTAAATATTCAGAACCCTTCATTTAAAAACTTAAGAAATTGTTTATTACTGCTTAATTTGCTGTGTACGTGCATTAGCCGAACGGCTTTGCTTAACCCGTTACAATATGCAGTGAGCGTGACATACCGTGAAATAAACGCTTATTCCTGTAAAGTTATTTATTGTTTTATTTTTTCCCTCGAACAGGATACGAAACGCTCGATTAGGAAAAATATGAATATTTAATGTTCTAGATGTACTTGAACTTGTAAGTAGTGTATGAAGAGAGAGTAAGAGTGTTACCCTGGGTACTTTGTATAGGCGTTTTAGTTGTTTATTTTGTTCGACATTTGAAACATTACAATAAGCGACAGAAATAGGTAAATGAAAAGAAAAGAGAGAGATGGATAAATTAACAAGATAAAGTGTTATTATGGGGCGTTTGAAAATCAAATTGTTATTGTAGATACACTTTGAGTATGTTATGACGGCGATTTTTGTTTCAGTGGAATTCATAATTTCAAACAGAGGTAACACGATGGTGTCTGTGGACGGGTACAGATTCACCCAAATGAAAGACAAAAGAAGATCGACCAAGAAAGTCAGGTGGCTGTGTTCTGTAAGAGGGCCCTTCGCATGCACCGCTAAAGTCTACACAGTTGAGAATGAAGTCATTTTGTGTGACAACACACACAATCATCCACGTAATTGTAGAGATGTGGACTAATTTTATTCACATCATCATCAACCATTTAGTTATTAAACTATAAATATATGTATAAATTATGTTAATAATAACTATGTCACTGAATATAATGTATTGTAATGGAATCAAGATTATATATTTATTAAAAGATATAGTTATGACCAGGTGCGGTTAATATCTGTAAATTGTAAATACTCGTAATATAGAGTGGAGCGCGGACTCAAGTGGAAGCACGGTTGGCCACTTTTGGCCTTACTTTTAAAATTAACTTCTACTTTTAAAATGTCATTATTAATTAACTAAATATTGTTGGAGGGCATTTAATCATTTCAATGTAGCAATGCACCAAGTCATCTCTCCAGGTGTCCGTACGGAATAAACCTACAAAGCTTTCAGAACTCCTACTAATAACAATATTGTAAGCAACCTTTTAATATAACAAATAAAATTTTATACCTATATGTTAACTATCAGAAGAAGAGCCTCTACCAATATGTTAAATACGGGAAGTAAAGTCTTTACCAATATTTTAAATATGAGAAGTAATGAAATGGCTAGCACGTTATTAAATATGAGATGAAATCGTTCTTTCGATTTTGAAATAGAATTTATTAAAATAGATTTATGTTTTTTTATTTACGCACTTTAATTGACACAATACCTTTTTAAACCCTTTTTGGATAAAAATCAATTAATATATTTACACATTACTTGTGACCTCGTCGCAACGCTTATAAGCATTGTCTATCTAATTAATTTTTTTTGAGTTGAGATTGAACAGCCATAACTGGTGATCGTCGGTTATGGTTGTCTTTGCTATGTCACATAAATTTATAGCATCACGAACCGGGAAGAGAGAATTACATTAATTTTACAGCATGTACTCGTATTTGGTAATATTAAATAGAAATTGGCGTTTAGTATTTTTCACATTCACGACAAATATGTTTGCAGTTACCCAAATCAGGACCGTATGAATCAAAAAGAAAAAATTAAAAAAAAAATGGCTTATTTCCTCATGTAACGATTATTACATTGTTTTACTTTTCGACTATTTGTTCACGTACAGCTTCATCTAACCGGATAGCATAGTCTAGACAAAACGAAGGAAGTACTGAATTAAGTATCTTAATGTTCAGTGTTATTTCAGATTGCTATTACCAGGTGTCGCGTAAGGGCAATACTCTTTTAAACATTGGTGGTTACACCTACTACAATAAGAAGTCATACAGGTCAGGTCCGAAGCAGAGGTGGGTCTGCTCCACGCACTTCTCCAGGGGATGCAAGGCTGTGATCTACACTGTAGAGGACATAATTATAACCGCCAAAGTTGAACACAATCACTGAAATAACATATAATATTTGGAAATAGGGTAATTAATTGTCATTTACATTATGATTATTTATTACATACGTGTTTATGTAAATATGTATGTATATATTTATATGCTCTTAGAATTTATTTTTAAATATATAGTCATGTACTGTCTTTATCGTTAAGTGCGTGTTTTAATGCGAAATTTTTATAAATAAAAGAAGAAAAAGTTTATAACTATAATTTTTAAATAAATTGAAGTAAAACGTTATATTTATAATTTAAGATTTGAATTCGAGACCGTTGGAAGTGGAAGTCTTAAGTATTAACCATTAAACTATTCCAACTTTTATCCTCTATTGACCCACACCTCATCTCTGATACCTATATTGTCTTCTATCACTTTACAGATGCTGCTGATTTCCAATATATAATATCCCGACAAGGCACCAGATTGATCCAAATTGGAAGATACACATTCGGCATTAAGACTAAGAACGCGTGCAAGGTGTACTGGCGCTGTTCCACCCACAGCCCTCGGGGGTGCTTAGCCTCGATCCACACCGTCGAAGACAAAATCATTAGGTTTAGAAATGTACACAACCATTAACACGCAATAAAGCAATATGTATTTCGTCATGATATTTTTTTAACTATTTTTGATTAATTGCGCGTGGGACACAGGCAGATGGGCCACCCGTTGGTACGTGGTCCATGTCGTCTTTGGATTCGTGCGACACCAGCGGAGTTGTCAACGCCTTGCCGGTTTTGAAGCAGAGCTTTTATAACTCCTCTTTGAAGACGCCCGTAATGATTTACAGGTTGTAACGACACCGCTATACCTATTTCTACCGCCGAGTAACTAGGGCAGATATTATTTTGTTACGATATCTAGAAATTAATAGATTAGCTTATCTATCTAGAAATTAATGACTGTCTCGTTGGTCGTGATGGTCGCAAGTGCGACTGCCAGTCGGGAGGTCCTGGGTTCAAATGCCGGGTCGGGCTCTACCAAATTTTTCTGACTTAGATTTTCTGGCAGTGGCTCGGAGTCTGGAAATGTGCCCGATACATGGCAAAACGCTCACCACCTATTCCATCGTGGGACGTAAACACGTAACTGGTTAAACGTGGGAGTGCTCTACATTCCCCTGTGTACCTCTTCGGGGATTGCAGGGGTGATGTTACGTAATAGATTAGCATGATAGCAAAAAGACAGTCTTCATACCTTGTCCTCGGCGAGGAGTTGCATTCGACGTACATAGCTCGATCGGGTGATTCATGACATAGAAATAGACTTGTAAGTTGCAGCGATTGTCTTAACATATGCGGTGGTAACATAGACTAATAAATATGATGTTCTCAGTCATCAATTCAATAACTATCTTGACTACAGTAAGATAAATGGGTCCTGTGTATAAAGAACAAGCTCGAATGAAACAACAGTATCGAAAACATGGTCCGATATGATTGTGCACTGGTTTCGCTTTTATAATAAACGAACAGAATGTAAATGCGAAGACATGACGCCATGCAAGAAAGCGTACGAGTATTCTATTGTATTATAATCTCATTATTCTTATTATCAGGATCAAATTGTTTATAATGGTATCGTACTTCCAGGGTTTTACTTCGGTTCGTACTGGACTCGTGTAATTGTTTTCAAAGATTTCATTTAAAATAGAGTATTAAAAATATATGTATTATAAGAAAACGATATATTCTTCATAATAAGTTATAAAAATACATGTTCAATAATTTTGTGTGATTTTCATTTTCTTTCCCATTTTTTCTTAGTCTTTGAATTTTTCACGCTAATGGCGATTGAAAAAATTCATAGACATCTTGAACAATACAAATGTACATTTGTAATGTAATAATGTATGTAAATCATTATCATAAACCCTTTATATCGATTCACTGTTGGACACTACTCGCTTCTCAGAGTCTGCCAACATTGTCTGCCACGTTAGTCAACTGCGGGGTGGTACACTTCACACGCTTTGGAGAAACTTAACACCACGCCTTTAATCCCCAAAGAGGTAGGCAGATGAGAGTGGTACACCCCCACGTTTCCCCAGTTAGGTTTACGTTCCACTATAGGTGGTGAGGCTATTACCATACATCGGAGACATATCCAGACTTCGAACCACTACAAAAAAAATCAGATTTTATAAATATCCAATAGTGACCGGCCTGGGATTGGAACCTAGGATCTCTCGATCGGTAGTTGCGCTTGCAACCAACACGACCAACGAGGCAGCATTTTGGAGAACTCTAAGGTGTGCCAGTTTCCTCGCGATGTCGTCATTCACCGTTACAAAAGGGGCGCGCGCCAGGATTTGACTTGTTCAAATAATTGTTCATGCAAACACAGACCATATACTCATGAAAGAAAAAATACTCAGCACACAAATGTTTGGCTTAAGTGAAAGTCGAACCCAAAACTCCTAGGTCAGATGTCAGGGTTGCTAACCAGTTAACTAAGGTAGTAGACTAATGTAGGAGAATGATCCGTTCAGTACAATTGTAAAGTACGTATTATTTTTACCGTGTAATATAACAACTCCACTAAGCGCCGGTCTTTTTATAGTGGTGGATACATACAATACACTAACAGTATATTAACATCTATTGACTTCTGTAGAGTTTCAGTACTATTTGAAGTTGGATTTAGCAGGCTATGATCACTAAATAGAATATTAGACGATTTAAATATCTTTGTTATTTTTCTAACAAAAGAAGTATCCAGACAGTTTAAAATATATTTAATAATTTCATTTTATGTTACACATACTAATACTAAAGGAATTATATTTACTGCTCCAAATAATAATAGTACCAATCTTTTGATTTTTGATATTCGAATTTCAGCTATCTTCTACCTATCATCAACTGGTTCCAGGAGGCTCCGGATTGGAATGTACACTTTTCGGCTCCAGCCACCGAGGAGAGATAACCAGCTGAAGATGAGATGGCTGTGCGCTTCGCACAGTTGGCAAGGATGCAAGGCGCTGGTACAGACCATCGACAATGACGTCGTCGTCATAAGGAATGAACATAATCATTTGCCTTGAAGTTACCACTTGAAAAGCTGATTAAATCGAGCCGTATAAGTTTTCGGAGTTATTATTATTTCATTCGTTGGTGAAAAATTGGTAATGCTGTTAGGCAGCAATTGTATGTCGCATTATTGCCTTCGAATTTTAAATATAGTCAATATGCCTAAACTTTGGCTGCTAGGATTAAATTCCTGTCCCTGTAGCTCGGGACCAGAATACGAGGTACGGTATTTTCTACCTGTCGTAAGAGGCGACTAAAAGGAGGCTTCCGGGTTTGCGAACTGCTAGAGTGGGAGCTTGAACTGTTCGAGTAATCCCGGGAAAGATGAAGGTATCAATGTACTTTCGTTAGATGAGGCATTATGCCTCTCCAGGGTGTAGGATCCGTAAGCGCGTCGCGCTAGAAGCGCCCTTGCGTTCCGCTGGAATTTCCGGTGTCCTCCTATTAGGGCTATTAGGGCTCCTATTGAAAGTTATCCTTTAATAAATTATTGTAATCCTCGCAATAGTAATAGTTAGCAAAGATGGCAATTTCACTACCGTATTAGCAAGATTTTATTTCTGACTTCAACAAATTTTATTGTGATGTGTATCTAGAACGTAATGTAGTTTAAACTATTTTGTTGTAAGTGTAAAAATATAATCTAATTATTATTTATTTTATAATTATTATGTAATGGCACCATTGTTTTTGTAAATTGTAATATAACTTTTGTGTCACACATAGCGACATATACATATCGAAATCATGAAAACCAATCGTTAATTAATATATCATGAAGAAAACGTAACATCACGTCTGTAACTTTCGAACAGGTAGGCAGAGGAGTGCAGTACGCTCTCTTAATAATATCATTAATATATCAAAAAAAGATATTCCTAAGAACGTATGTAAATGTAGAGAGAAGATGTGTTGTGATGTTTAAATGCAATATTATAATAAATGTCCAGTCACATGGCTATTTGAAATTACTTAATTAATTTGCAAACATTTATACAGTAAATATATGTTTTTGTTAAGTTCAATCTGGAAGAATAAGCGATGAGAACGACATCTATATTACTATATATGTCATATTTAACGGTCAATGCCCAAAGACGCAAAGCGGATCCACGATTCGTTCCCGGTATTTAAAAGAGAGATTTTTAGTCTACCGTGCTGTGTCAATACCTCAAAAAGGTAATTGATTAAAATATTATAATTGCATTAAAACCCAGCAGGCAAGCTGCAAAAGGTACTCAGATTTGTTTAAGACAACGTATCCAGCCCGTATTTGGCCAGCGTGGTAAACTATGACCTTACCTTTGATCTTTCAGGAGACCAATAAGTAGAACGATATTGGTTAATGATGTTTAATCGTAATTAACGAGTAGGTTCCAATTAATTAAATCGTAGTTTTGCATCAACATGCGGTTCATAATGTTGAATACTTACCTAGTGCGGCGAGCTTAAAGTTTTGTTTGCTTGCAGGTACGTTATCAAAGGTTTGTAGACATCTTGGGAGAAAATGTAATTCGATCAGGGTATGTGTTATTTATTTTAAAGGAATCGATGTTAAACTTGCCAAAAGTAATTATATGTGTGCATGTGTGTGTATTCATACATTTCTAGCATTAAACATTGATTAGTTGTAAGCGAGAAGAACCGTGTAAGAACTTGTAGGAGACAATTTTTTTCCTGGGTACATCTCAAGATTTCAATTACCCAAATTTCAGATAGCATAGATACAACTAGGTACTCGTCAACCGATGACACTGTGTTTCAGAAATGCATTTTACTTTTTTCTACAGGGGTTAATTTTACATAAATAAATAAAATGCGGAGAAAGAATACGTCCCTCAACTCCATGTCGGGATACCAGGATGTCTTAAGAAGCGACTAAATCCAGCTCTAGCAGATCGCGGTACGACGTGACCTGCCTGGACACGGCTAAATTCCCGGTGTGAGAAGCCAAGCTCTGCCATCCTTAGCCCACATGTCCAGCGTGGGAATTATGACCAAAAATCCTTGAGTGGAGGCTTATGTCTAGCAGTGGAATCAAACAGGTTGATGGTGTTTACACGCTTACATTTCACATATTAGTATCGCGACATTGAAACTGAAATATACAAAAGAAACAATGACACCATCGTGAAGGACAGCGCGTACATTTACTTTGGCGCTTACATTCAACTCGTTCCTTATCCTAGTTTCTATTCCAATGTTATTGTGAAATGAGTTGTTTCATAAAATCATTTACTAGTCTCTTGTGTTACTTGATATGTCTCTTGCATTGACGTCAATTACAATATTGCGCATCAGTATATATTCATTGCATCTAGTGCATGTGTACCTGCTCCATGATTGCAGATCGTCCAGTTTTCATGAGCTCGCGCCGCGGCAAACCTCTCATCGCGCTAGGAGGCTACAGGTACTCAATAAAGAGGACTTCGAATGTGGGACTATCCGTAAAGAGAGTATGGCGGTGCTCAACTCACAATAACAAGTCCTGTTACGCCTCTATTGTTACCATCGATAATAATATAGTAAAGAACAACAAACACCACGTTCATGATCCTGTTGATATGTGCTTGTAATATTATGTACATACAATGTACTTAATTGTATAAGAAATCGCATTATGAATTGATGAAAAGATTGAATCGTGTAAGTTCATGTTAAGTAAAACTGGATTCAACTTATTGTATATACCCTAATGTAATAAATACATATTAAGACCTACCAAATACGAAGGCACATAGAAATGCTGACTGTATTTAAGTATATATTTATATGTACATTATGTATCTATTTAAGTATATATTTATATGTACATTATGTAATTTATCAGCCATCTGGTTACCATACCACAAGCTCTGTTGATGCTTACTTTGGGATTAGATGGCCGTGTGTGGAAATGTCCCATGATATTATATTTGTAAATTACATTATTAAGATCTTATTTTAAGAAGTAACGTATTTAAACGTTACAGGTTTAATGTGTAATGCATTGTAATCTTACAGACTTAAGGTGTATTTATTACACTGTAACGATGCAGACTTAGAGGTATCGCATTGCAAAGTTCTATTTGGATGTTATTAATATTGTTCATGAGTTTATTTTTATATGAACTAACAGTTATGGACCATACCTGATTGAAATCTGTAAATAAAGAATGAAATTGTATGATTAAATCGGTCCCATGTTATGGCCATGTATTGCCGGTTGATCAAACGCCTTTCCGTAGTCAATGAAACAAGGAAAGATATCTTGTTGCATATTTAAAAGATAACCCGCATGACGAATAAAGTTTCCCTCGTTATCTTCACCAGGATAAGATTTGACCCTCTTGATATAGTTCTTAAAGCGGTAATCAAGGTGATTGCGCATTACGTGTTTCTAAGTATATCGATGTGATAACCATATATACAATCGTCTAGATCGTAATTGAAAATCGGTTTTCATAACTACCAGACGGAATTGAATCGAGTTTCTCCTCTGTGATTCCTTTCGCCCAACTCGTACGTACCTACGACTCCCTCATCTCACTTTCCTCAATCTCAGCGTTCAATTCGCCCATCACGATATGGATCTCGTATGTTTTTGTGATCTCCAACGATTGTTGTACTTCTTTGTAGACGACCTCGATTTGGTTGTCTGCTTTTTCTGCACTTGGAGCGTATAGTTGAACGATGTTAATGTTTTTCGGTTTCGTTTCAATTAAGGTCAAAGCTGACACTGCCTTTGACTATATTGCAGTTGACGACTACTCATACACCATGTAAATTAAAAGATTCGTTGAAGCCGGAATGATACATTACACGATCTTCGTACATGTGGCCTGTTAATAACGGTCAACTGTCACTTTATAAATAATAAAATAATATATTGAATAATAAACATAAATACTTTATTCGTATGCTTCGTTTCATTTCCTTTATCCCTCAGTTAAACAATGCACACCCAACACGTTGTTAAAGATTAATCAAAGACTCGTAAAAAACACAATGTTATTCAATCGATTCTACTTTATATATTTTCAAATCATTTTATCTGTATGAATAATGAAAAAGTTTATTTCGCTGCATCCATACATGTCTTCACGCCAGGTCCATTACGGGGTAGGCACAGAGTGCCGAGCGCCAAATTTCTCTATACTCACAAACCTGACGTAATTTCCTACATCCATCACATACCTACATGTACACTGGTTTCGGAGACTTCTGACTCCCCCAACAGCCGGTATCTGATGTATTTCATCGAGATAGGTGAATCTTGGGCGCCCCCGGCACCTGCGTCCATCAACTTTTGCATTATATAAAATTGAATAATCCATTAGTAAAAACAATATTTTTATATTTTGTTACATAAATTATACAAATATAAAATTACACACAAAACAACACAAAAATTAGAAAAAATAGTTAAACTAAACTATAATACTTATCTGTGATTCACGTGATTGGTTAATTTTGTCCACATCAAATTGTGTTGCCTAAGGATATCACGTCCACACGCTATGTATCACATACCAAAACATCTAAAATACAGTCACTATAAAAATCTGCGGTTTATTAATACATTTTTTGCGTTTCCCATTATTGTACACCATGGATCGACGTTGATTTATACACGTCGGCACAAACCATTGATCCTGCTAGCTGGGTATAAGTATTATCTAAAGGTGACCACGAAAACCGGCAACACTTGTTCCACGCTGAAGAAGAGGTGGCACTGTTCCACGCACAGAGGCAAAGGATGCTTGGCATCCATCATCATGCTGGATGACGTGATCGTCAAAATGAACTCAACCCACAATCATGACCCCGTCGTGGCATAGCCTATCATATGACATTGTTATTGGTATAAACTATTTATATTCATGTACCTACCTGCCCACCTTTTCGGGGATTACAGGCGTGATATTACAGTTATTTATGTAAATAAAAATTCACGATTGAACATTAAAGCTGGTATATCATTGCATCATATAGATACCGATATGTTTAACAGTATTAAGTATTAACTATAAGAATTAAAGATTTTTAAATGATTTTTTTCCGCTATATATATATGTAGTTTATGCTTTTAAAAAAAGACATTCAACATGCTTCTATGGTTTGTCTCTCCTTACGTAGTCGTTGTTAGTGATATTTATGGGCTATCCTAAAAGTATGTTTATTAAAGAATGAAGTTTTGGTTTCATGCAGTAAATACGAGTACATATTTTCATGTTAGATTGTTTTCGTGCTGAGTCAAATGTAGGAATGTGACCAAATATTACTTAAAATTTAATATACTTGTATGTAAATTTAAAAACGTTATTTATATTCATTCAATAATGATATTTATTTAGTAAAATAACAACATTATTATATGAAAATTGTAAGTAAAAATGACTGAGTAAATCCGTCCTTTAAAATAGTGAATCTTTAAGATGTAGTTAAGGTTTGTGTCAATTCAACAACCCTTATATGATAGAAATTATATTACAGACGATCCAATTTACATGCACTCAATACGCGGCAAACCGTTGATACTGCTCTCTGGGTACAGATACTGCGTCAAGGAGATCAGACAGTACGATCGGTCAGTAAAACGCACTTGGAGGTGTTCCACACATTCCAATAAAGGATGCAGAGCGTCGTTATGCACTATTGGAAACGATATCGTATCGAGTAAAATGCAACACCATCATGACCCTGTCTTTGGAAAGGATCAGTAATTAATTAATCATTATTTCACTATCAGCCGTGCCCAGGAACATCCAGGCAAGTACTAGTAGCCAAGAGGAAGATATTTTTGACAGGCGTATTATGATACGACTGCTCATAAAACACGGTTTAGAATATTTTTTATATAAAACTTTGTACGAAACAAATTATTTTTCATGTACAAATCTGTTTTCATTTGTATATTTATTTGATGGTTATTTACTGGTTATGTATTTAACGGTAATTGTTTTACGGGTCAAGTACAAAATTTATAGAAGAGCAGGTCCCGGAATATACCGAAAAGGCAGGGGGAATGGCGACAGACGGAGAGGGTTGGTAAGATTACGTTTCTCCATACGTAATGTCTGATGATCGAATATAAAATTGTTAAATTGTATAAGAAATAAATTATCTACAGAGCCGTACACAATACAGGATGTTTTATTTTGTTTCCTACCAAAGAAATCCATGTATGTGGTATCTGTGAATAAATGGGTACAAATAAGTCTAGAATAGGAAGATTGATAGAAGATATCATAACCAACGTTAAAAAACACTGAAAGAAATATATGCTTGAGCATATGTAGAGAGTTTAACATTACAATGTTTTCGACAAGGACTCTCATACAATTTAAATAAGAAAATTTAGTGCGCGTACGCAAATATCTCTAATTGACTTATTATTAATGTATAACAAAAAATCTTAAGTAAATACGCGAAACAATATTAAAATAAAATCGAATGCATTAAGTTGTAAAATAAATATCGTATACTTAACAAATACGATCATTAAATAAGCCTTAATTCATTAAATGAACCTTAATTCATAACGGAACGTACGATAATTTCAACAATTCAACGATCGTTGTTCCAGACGCACCGCAGTACATGATATCGAAGCAAGGCAAGCAGCTGATACTGCTACACGGTTACAGGTACTACGCGAAGGTGGTGAAGCGATATGGGAACGTGCTGAAGAAGCGTTGGTACTGTTCCACTAACCACCCACACGGCTGCTCTGCCACCATCTGCACTATGGACGACAGGATCGTTAGGATTTACGATATACACAACCACGACCCCGTTCCGTTCTAAGTGAGTCGGAACAACTTTGTGCGAAAAAATTCGATTGGGAAAAATGTGTTCTATTGTGTACGCGGCTAGTCAACATTCGATTTTTATTATTAATATTATTATATTCTCAGGTCAGGTACTTTAAATGTAGGCACAAAACACCAAATGCCAAACATATCTATTCTTATAGACCTGGTTTGATAATATGGGGAACGGGTTCTAATATATCCCAGTAATCCTTTTTTAAAACTACGAATAATATACATATTGTCATGACTATTTCCCATACAGGTAGGCAGAAATGAAGTATTTCCACTTGCTACGGTCTTGACATACCCACTTCTTTCGGCTCATCTTCATTCATTAGTCTTCACATAAATATGTTCGTCTATTGATGGAATAATAATTAATTAATGATAATTACAATAGAATATATATAATTTTTCATAGTTTCTGAAAATAAATGTTTGTAAAGAAAAATGGTATTATTTTTATGGGTTTATGGTGACAAAAGTCAAAATAAATATCACACTATTAACGTTTCCCCATCATCATCACCATCAACATCATGTTAACTTTTCCGTGAAATAACACTACAAAAATTTTCTAATTTAAAATTTTCTAGTAGTGGTTCGGAGTCTGGATATGTGCCCGATGCATGGCAAT
>DWDV01000565.1:0-16089 GCA_018245615.1 Mimoniades ocyalus
ACTGGTGAAACGTGGGAGTGTTCTACATTCCTCTGCCTACCTCTTCGCGGATTACAGGCATGATGTTACTTTTTTTTTTAGATCGAGAGAAACATAAGGAAACCTGCCCATTCAAGATTTCTTCGTAATTCTCTCTAAGACCTGTGAAGTCTGCCAAACGTACTTCGCAAGCGTGGTAGAGCATACCGTTGTTGGCTTAAATGTTCACATATTGACAGTAAATTCGTGTCATACATGTGAGAGTCTAGTTAATATAAATCTGTAATCCTCGAGGAGGTAGGCAGAGGAGTGTGGTACAGTTATGGATTTTTCTAACTTAGAATTTCTAGTTAACATTTCCAGTTCTGGCTCGGAGTCCGGAATTATGCCCGGTGTGCGGCAATCGGCTCACCTCCCAAAGCATTGTGGAATGTAAACGTAATCGGTTACTGGAAGTGTACTACACGCCTCTGGCTATTATGCTACCTGTAGTTTTTATGTATTAGAATAAATACAGTTATATTATTAGTATTCGTCATTTAATTCGTCAAGCTAAAATATAAATATTATAGAATAGAAAAATTTCTCTTTCCATAAATAAATTGCAAACTTGTAGTAAAATTTGATACTTTTATGTTTGCGGATCCTCGCCATAAAAAAGGTTTAAAAAGTAGGCTTTGTGAAAAAGGCATGATTTAAATCACTACTTTAAACGTCTGTAGAGTCCCCCGAAAATCTTTTCACCTGTGAACAGACAATTAAATACGTTGAGTAGGTATCAACTAGAGTCCTTAGCAAGTACAGACAGACACCCTATTTTTAGGGTTCCGGAAAAAACATGATCGAAATGGTGAATGTTAGTAGTTTTATTAGTTGCAAGTGCAACTAACAAAACTACTCTATTGGATTGGATTGGTCGGGCTCTATTGGATTTTTCTAACTTAGATTTTCTAGTAGTAGCTCGCGAGTCTCAATATTTTATGTGTCTGCTGTATGGCAATAAAGTCACCATGGGAGAGTAGTGCATTACTGTGTGTACCTCTTTAGGGATTATAGGCGTGATGTTATATTTTTATTTTTATTTATTTCAAGCATTTTATTTTAAAATAAATTATAATATACACATATACTAATAAAAAAAACATGTATACAATAATTTTAAAACACATTTGCATTATACATATTTACACATTTAAAATTAAATTTAATATAATTTAAATAAATTTGATCGTTTTAATAGAATTTCAATAGAATTTGAATAAATTGCCTACATTACGTACGTTTCTTGTGAACGAACAATAGA
Source organism: Mimoniades ocyalus (assembly GCA_018245615.1). Classification (NCBI taxonomy): domain Eukaryota; kingdom Metazoa; phylum Arthropoda; class Insecta; order Lepidoptera; family Hesperiidae; genus Mimoniades; species Mimoniades ocyalus. The sequence continues at coordinate 1,283 of DWDV01000565.1, forward strand.
ACGAACAAAAGCTGTGTCGTGGTAAGAATGAATGGAATACACAGAAACGTTTCAATTGCAATGGAATCCGATAATGACAGTACGTTTCCTATGAAATCAAATAATGTCAAACGCGGAGCTCGCTGTTGCCTAGAAAATTCTTGTCTTAAGCTGTTCTCGGTCCGTCTAGATCTCTAGATCAAATTACAGAGACGCAACAGTGGGTCCCCATAGTCAGGATGTCGCTTACAAAAAAGTATTTCATGTATTTCATATCACTTGTTATAACAACAAAGGAACGCATGCTAAAAGCTTAGATTTTTCCCAAAGTTCTCCAAGGCAAGCGAAGTCTGCTTAATTGTATTTAGACAGCGTGGCAGACTATTATCGTAATAATATTCATTCTATTAAGGCCCATATAGAAAGATAAAAGATTGATAACGCTGACGCTAATGAAGATATATTGAAAGCAGTCAATGAAGGGTCAACCTTTAACCATGCAAGTCCTTTTTTTGATCATGTATTGGGCATTCATAAAATTATAATATATTTTTCAGAACGCTTAATTCACATTTCTTTATAACACAGAACTAAACGTTAATTTTCCTCCGGTTAACTAAGGTAAGAAAAGAGTAAAAAGGTAAAAGAGACAAATGAGTTAAAAGAAAGTAAACTGAGGCTTCCTTTGCAAGTTTAATACAAAATGAGTAAAAAGACATCGATAAAACGTATGGATGGGTGGGTATGCCAGTCTATTTTGATCTTTGATCTTTAATAAACGTAAAAAATAACCGATAAATGTTGATTCGTTATGTTGACTGACTGACTTGTTACTGACAATGAAGTCAAGCCGCATTGATAAGCTAAAGATAAAGAAAATGTTAGACTTATTATGGTTATTATATATACGGAACTCATTCCACCGTCGCACATATATAATGTGATAGACTACAGTGTAATCCAACCCTTCACGTCGAAGTCTGCGCCGGAAGTTCCGGTCTGTTGTACCCCAATAGATGAAAAATATGCTCATGTGTATAAGCATATCTTGTCTTGACTGACGAACCTATAGACATAGGGCTTTAACACACCATAAGACTCAGTAGACATGATTCTTGGTTTGTAAACTCCGGTCTAGAATTTTCTAGAATGTTGACTATGACGCCATCTCGAGTCCATTGACAAATAAGCGTCGCAATCAAGCGCTCCGTCTACCGTGCACCGCATACAAGGGATGAAAACGGTGTCTCTTGCAGTTCAATGGCAGTATATGTTGCAAAGATTAAAAGAGAGTACAGAAGGTATGAACCAAAAAAAATGTTTTGTTGGATCCATTTGACGTTTTTTTTTTTGACAGTGTTTAAAAGTTCTTACTGATGGTTTATTTAATACAGCTTGTAATTTCAAGTCCATCGTTCCAGTGGCATTGTATTACCATTGATTTTTCTAGGTTGAAATTGCCCAATATCGCCTTCAAAAGAGCATTAGACAGTGACATTCCAATTTTATAAATAATAAAGGAGATCAAAATGGCTACAACTCTACTAGTTGTAGAAGAATGTGAAAAAAAATATTCATTGACCGCCAACAAACTTTTAGTGAGCAGTTTAACATTTTCAACACTTACAAGTTTAGCTTATTACGAGTATGTTCATCTATTGAGCATTATTAAACAGAATTTGAAAAACTGAATTGTTTACCTCCCAGTGCCTCTTTGCTTATTTAACTTATCCCATGTAAATTACAATTGGTAAACGTATTACAGAAAAGGTGAAGTGCCACTTCTATGTATTTAATCTTTGTTAATTTACGCATGAAGTCCTTTGCTTGCACGGTTCGGTGTCTTATGCCTTTGTGACGCCTTGGGCGCATACCTCAATATAACTGGCCTTAGTGCCAATGGATACAATATCAGCCATGTGAATCAGTAGCATGTGAAATTGTTGGCCTTATGTCAATTGTGTTTCAGCCACGTTGGTTATATTATTATTATGATGATAATAAAGACACGTATAAATAGTATATAAGAATGTTATATTCGTTGGTGTGAATATAAAGGAACTGTATAAAACCCAATAAAATAAAGTGACAGGCTTGTCGGTCCAGAGCTTGCAAGTGCGATGCTGACCGAGAGATCTTCGAATTGATCCTTCAGTCGGGATATTTGAAATTCGTAGTAGCAACTCGGAGTCTGAATTTAAGCCCGGTGTATGGTAACAGACTCACCACCTATTCTATAATGGGGCGTATAACGTAACTGGTGAAACATGGGATTGTACTACATTCCTCTGCCTACCTCTTCGGCGAGATACAGGCGTGAGATTAGATTAGGTGTTACTAGATTAGAACGTTCGTGTGTGTTTGTATGAGTGTTTGTGTGAGTATAAATACATTGAATAAAACTCAATAAAGCAATATTATGATTTTGATATTAACTCACGGTAGTCACCTACCAGCATATTTCTCAAGACATTTTTATAACTCAATAAATTCTTGGCCAGACGGCATTTCACAATTTGGTACGGTGCAATTTTATCCATTGGGTGGAAACCAGTGGAATGCGTTGTGAATTGTATATTAAACCTACGCTACTACACGTGGAAATAGTCCCTTATGGTACCAGAAGCATCTCTTGTAACATGTAGTGCTACTAACTTCTTCTCACGGTTTGTTGCGCAGAAGACACTTGTTGTTTTGTTTTGAAATTAAACTGGATTTTTTATAATTTCACCGCTCTAAAATGTCTTTTTAAAAATATATTAGTTATAATTAACCTCTCCGGCCCATGAGTACTTTCTTTGCGTGAAAATAGCACCTATTGTTATGAATTAAATTGACTTGATTTAAATAAGAAAATGCTCATGTCATAAGTTGCCGCTGCCGATCTTGGACATTTACAATTGTCTTTTAATAACAATATCAGTAGTAAGTAGAAACGATATAAATCCAGTTAGTACATATTTGTGGATTTAAGCGTGTGTAGTGTTAGTATCCATAATGATCTAGTTTGATAAATAATAAACGCATTCCTGCTCTGCTGTCTCTAGCACGTAGATGGACTGGTAACCACATTAGACCAAACAAATTGTTTCAAAATCAACTACTTCACGATAGAAATAAGTGTGCCCGTGGCAAAGGCACTGGCGCACCATAAAGATGTAGGTACTATTGATCGCATTTTACATGTAGATTGACATGTTCAAAAAAAAAATGTACATTTTCAAAACAATTTACATGAGCCCATGGCTCAGAATGCCTTATAATTGCAGAATATTCTCACTTTGTAAGCAAGTAGGTGGCTCCAACTACACTTTTCGTGCATAACAAAGGAAATCTTACAAATTTCTTTCACAAAGGTCCCGGATCAATTGTGAGTCCAGATGGAGTCCATTAGCTGCATTTAAAATACAAGAAAAAAATAACTACCAACACGCTAAATGCATCGTATACAAAATGTATTATTCGAATCGCGTGCAACGACGCCTTATTTTATTCTTTTAGAGTTCCTCTCGGGAAAAATAATCGTTTTATTGACAGGTTATTAATATTAGAATGATGTCTGGAGGTAATATCATTGTTTTTCTAGCATTGATCTGCAGAAACAGATCCCTCCGTTCAAATTTAAAGGGTATGATAAACTACTACATTGAAACATAAACCGTTCTAACGTTGTTAAAGTTATTGCATAGCAACGATTAGGTATAAGGAGAACATTAGAAACTGCATACAGTGGACAGAATGAGCGTTCTGGGTCTACGTACGTACTAAACCAAGCTGTCTACCACACCCATAGAATCAGAAAATTATCCATGGTGATTATAATTATCTATTGCTTTAATAATCGAACTCGAATCAATCGAACAGAATTAACTTAGTTTTTCTCCACGACGAGCACCAACGTTCCGGCACCAGAAGGAACAGAATTATTCGTTTTTGAAATTGTTTGGAAATAAATATGGCATCCGCTGACTACCCACGAATATTTCTATAACTGGCGTAAATATATCCAACAATTAGACCTCAGCATAGATCCTTTTAATATTTTTTTATTCCGGACTCCACTTTCAAACATTATTATACTTACCATTTTTATTTTAAAATGATTTATTTTCTTCTACTTAATAGTTTATTATCGGGTTAGCAAATTCGTATACTGCAAATACGGTAGGTAGTATTTCAATAACTATAGATATATATCGTCATTATTATTTAAATGACAAGAATTAAAACTATCGCGGAACCCATTACAAAAAATATATGCGTTCTTTTTCTATTTTTGTTCCTCCTTACATTTCTCCGGATAATTTCTCGCTGCATTCTCGGGATTCCCTTTGCTTTGTGCAACTACATTATACCTCAATTACAATTCAGGATAGGTTTACGTTTACTGCAATATTGATGTCATAAATATCTTTGTGGAGTTGGAACGATATTACAACATACATTAATTTGTACGAATTTTGTTTCGATATCTCTAATATATACATAATTATGGAGAAAATTAAAATCACGGCTTCAATGCAGTCTCCGTGATAGTTTCTTAGAAAAAACGCTTTAGAGATGTGTTCATAGGCTAGAGAGTGGTGCTGTAATATATTTATGTATTTGAACATGACTTGTATCACCAGCGAGCTTTTTCTTTAATGGAAGTAGCAAAGGATAATGCAAAAGTTACAACGTATATGAATAATTTACACGTTTACACGTTATAAAAGAACTTATTATAGACCGGACAGATTTGGCTCCGTAAAATTAATGTTCACGTGTGGACACGACACTGGGTGTTAGTTAAATTTGTTTTGTAAAAAATAACACAGTACAATTTTATTTTTGCCATCCTCATGCTTTCCGAAGCATAAGGATAATCCGTTATCTAACATTATATCGGTGTGTGAGGTATTGCCTGCTAATTGTTTATGATTTGCTTCAATAACTTATAACTCAAAAAGCTTTTCCACGCCACTGAAAGATAGAACGGCTGGAAATGGCATGTTAGGGATAGTTCTTCAACATATAAAATAATGGCAAACCCAGTAATGGCGTTACTAATCGTCTAAGTTCCTACAAAATGTATCCGCTAAGTCTCTACTTGACAGAGAAGACAGATCATGTACTGAAATTAAAATTTCGTAGTGACATGACTGGTATAACAATTCCATAAAAATTAATTACAAATGTTTAAATGTTTTAATGTTAAAAATTAATTACAAATGAATGATTGGTAAAACAATTTCATTAAAATTAATTACAAATGTTTTCATATGTTTTTAAAATTAATATTTGTAAGCTACGAGTACATGTTTATGTTAACAAACATAATTACTTAAGGCATAAAGCGTTATAACATGGATATATTATTTCCCTTTTAATTATAACTTATTTATCGAAATGCACTCCCATTTTGTTACTTTTATTTTCTCTCTTCTGTCCGAAGGTCGTAGTGTCGATCAGAGATTGTTATGATAACACTGTCTTTTTACGCTGCTTATTTAACTTTACTTTTACATCAACGCCCTTATTGTGCGTACAATAAAGTCCATCGCATTACATTGTAAGAACTTTGAGCGCCAAGCCTTAGAAATACACCATAAATACAGACGAATCAAAAATGTCTTTGACATCACAAGACTGTTATTATCTTGTGTAACATAGTCCTATGAATAATAATATACCTATTGTGTTCTCTTTGTAAGTGATTTGTACTCTTTGATGTTTTTTTTAAACTACGTAGATATACTCAATTCACGTATAGTTTAAATACTTTAGAGCAAGCATAAAGACCTCCGCCGACAATTATGTATCAAGTACATATGTGCAACGACTGTATTGTATAGTAATACATACGTATCTTCACGCCAGGTGTCTCACGGGGTCACCGGTGCGTTCCGCTGGAGATCCCGGAGTCCTCCTATTACCGCTGAGGATGGCCACCGAGGGGGTTTTAGTGCGGTAAAAACCCCACATAACCCGGTATCACTCCCAGGGTACCGGGTACCTTTTGAAGGTTTCCGCCCCGTAAAAAAAAGAAAAGGTATCTCACGGGGTAGGAGGAGAGAGCACCGATTGCCAAAAATCTCTATTCTTACAGATATTCTCGCTTCTTCTATATACCGACGATATATAACGTCATGCAACATTAACATAGTTATAAAAAAACATTGGAAGCGTTAATATGTATAGATTTCATCTTCCAACGCCGAAGGACTCTTAGACTAAGTGTCACCCGGAACAGTGAAGTAAAACGTCGGTAGGAAGCCAACACTTCTTAGTCATCGATAATGTGCTCATGCAGACATGTGAAGATAGCCAACCTACACTCGACCACATTGGTATGATATTGGGGTGCATGAAAGGAGCCTCCCCGAGCGGCGATTGTTTGATCAACTACGAACACATACTGCCCGGCGCACCCTGGAATTTGTGAGTAATCCTTTCACCACGATGGCTGATCACTCTCGTTCAGCTGTCGACTCGATGAAGAAGAAGTAGGTATGATATTGGATAGATCGATGATGATGAATGATCTATGATGTTGGTGATGGCTACACGTTTATATGAGACTAATGCTAACTGCAAACATCGAACGTGGTGTTCGTGTAATAAATGAAACGTAATGCGTGTAGTTTGTACAAGACAGATAGCCGATATCATTGTGATTCATTTGAGCAATATTCTATCAGAGCGGCCGCCCCATGGATCGCGGGGGGACACAATTTGTTATTGTTTCTTATGTTTATTGTTACGTTGTTCTGATTTATTCGGACAATGATTATTAGGGTCGTTCTTGTTATTATTTTCTTTATTGAATAATATAAAGATTTTCACACCGTCTTTTGTGTACTCTCCAACTCTTCAAATCTGTATTATATCTATTTCTCTATATTTTGTTATATAATAACGAATAGTTATATTAGGTATATTAAAGTAACAAATAGGTCAGAGTCGTACTGGTATATATTTAAGGGACAGCTCTGATGTTGATGATTATAAAAGTCGTTTATATGTTTGCTTATACAAATCGAGTTGAAGGTACTCGTAAAATAAAGGTCTTTCATTGAAAAAGCTGAACGTATCGGTAATTAAATATAATAGCAAAGTTCACCGCAGAGAACATGTGCGTCAAATAAACGTTAGCCTGTGTTATTGTCTATGTACACATTGTATTGGAGTCTTGCCGGATACGTGTTTTTCTAAGCTCCTTTATGTTGTACAAACAGTTTTTTTAAGAAAAACCATACTCTTTTTGATATTGTTCCTGTTTTCAGTTGAATTTCTCGTTGTCTGTGGCGAGTAGGATTATTAACTATGAGCGAGATGGGTATTCTTTAATTATTTGTATCAATTATCGTCTTTTCAAGTATATTAAATTTCGGTAGCAATATTCGTTCCCGTGATTTTCTATCCGGCTTTAATTTTCCTTCGCTAATATTTTAAATATTCGTACGGATATTAAATAAATATAATGCTTAGTAACACCCGGCCGCTTGGTCCACAAACTACGTGAAACGCGTACTGTGGTAATTACACGGGAGATGAGCGTACATACTCGTACATAAATTTCTAAACGCATACTTATTTGCGTGAGTTTACTGAGGTATAAGTTCTGACGATCACGACACTGTGTCTTTACATAGTGTAATAATCGTGATCTTCACACAAATATTTGTTCTAGATGGGAATTGAATCCGCAACCCGTGGAACCGCATTATTATTTTTATTGTTTTTCCCTAATGTTAGCACTGGACCAACAAGACAGACTCCATTCTACAGATATTTGGTTCTGCAGCTTTATCGTTTTGCGACGTTGTAAATGTTAATTTTAGAAATTACGTTCAGATTTTTTTACATACACATCTTAAAGTCTCTCAGCATGTGATTTAAATCAAGCAATTTCAGAAAAATGTCAGACAGAGACAGGAGGAGTTTATCAATAGCAATGTAGCCGAGTGTAAATTGAATGTTTAAAACAGAGATTCCCAGCGAGGCTGTAAGTTACAGTATGAATTATAGTTATAGAAATAAATATTATTATTATTGACGGTATTTATATATAAACTGTACTGGGAACTGTCCTTTAAAAAATTAAATTCAATATAAATACAAATCAGAAGCCCGCAGGACGGTCTAGTTTTTGCCATTTCTCCACGTCTGCCTTTAGTATTTTTATCGCTTTAGATTAGCGTACTAAATAATTCAGCGACATTTAAGGACGGCCCTACAATATCACGTATTTCATAGATTACTGTAGATTAGTTTGGTACAGCCCCGCGACCTCGTTGTGGTTAGTGTTACCACACGATAGGAAAATTATTAGAAAGAGAAAAATATAAACATAAAATTTTTCAATCATTAAGGTAATAAAATTAAAATAAATTGTGCAGAGTAATTATTGAAAATACTACATTAACGTAGCAAATATACATCCAGAATGCCAGAATATTTACAGAGTCCACGTCATTTTCAGGCAGTCTTAATTTAAGTTATGGTAACCCTAATGGGATCATTAGATTCTTGAGCTCCCTACGACCTCCGAAACTAGTCCAGCTGTATCGAAATGTTTTAGTGTTTAGACGTTCACCATCTAATCCATGTATTAAGCGCTGGTAACGGAAATCAAACTCTCATGCCATTATAATAAAACCGTATATTCCTTGGCTCTATTATAGCTATTGATATTCAAGGATTATTTTATACTAGTTGTTGTGTGCCGATTTATACACATTTCTTTGTTTTTCGTATTACTCTAACCGAACCGTAATTTCAACAAAATCGAATCGGAGCAGTCGAAACGTAACTAAGTAACAGTAATAAATAATCATAGTTAGGTACTAATTACCCATTCATTTATCATCTTTTGTTGTTGCAAAAAACAGAAAATATACAATACATAATGAATAAGCCTCCGTTTCCGCTCTGAACTGTCTGAAATCTATGTGTAGGAATTTGTAGAGTCATCATACCAATTAAGTCATAAAGAGTAAGCGTACGTGTTTGATTAATTTCAGCACGGTCTTTAGTTCTGATATATTAAAAATTTATTACGGATGTCCTTAGATCGAGTATAACAACGCAACAAATGTATGTACTATAGATAATACTTTACGTTAAATATTTTACGTACGTACTATACGTAAAATAATTTTAATAACCACGTAGACCTAGTGACATGATAATCAGATTACTGATAAATTAAACATGTGTTATTTCTAAACATATATTTATTTATATAAATAATTTTATACTATGACAAAACATGTGCTCATTACAGGAACATTTTTGCTGTGTGGAAGTGAAACCTGCAAGTTTCTCCTCAGGAGCCAGGGCAGCCACTAAACCAGCGGGCCAGTCAACGTGTGATCAAGATGCCTATTCAATATCTTTATAACGTGAATAATCATCTCATAATGTTAAAATCAGTCTGTAAAATCTTACAAGGTGCCTTAATAATTTCGTAACATATTATTTTATTTAAATTTATGTCTACCACAATCACATATGAAGGTGTCTTTTTATAGAAATTCAGTTCAAAGAAGTATGAATAAATATTTCAGAACCACAACAAAATTCAGATACACCAGGAGCACATAAGCAAGCACTTGCAGTCCGATGGAAAAATAGAATGTCACACAAGTATAGGCTAGTACGCACACTCTCGATAAACAGTTCTCTCATAGGACCCTTGTAATAATATAATGTAAGTAACATAACGTCGCGCCTCTAGTCGCCAAAGAGGTAGGCAGAGGAGTGTAGTACACTTTCACGTATTACCAGTTACGTTTACGTCCTACTATTGTTTAAGTGGTGAGCCTGTTGTTTTCCACCGTTCATACATCCAGGCTTCGAGCCACTACTAAAAAAATTAAATTAGAAGTAATCCAATGGTAAAAGACCCGGTATTCGAACCCAGGACCTCTCTATCAGCCGTGGCGCTTGCACCCATTCGACTAGCGACCATTCACTAGCAGTCCATAGTACTATTTTAATTTTGTTTTTATATTTATCACATATTAGAAACAGAAGTATCAAAGAAGCTAACATGGGTAGTCCCAGTCTGGACTGACAGTCTGAGGTATTACTATTATTTATTAACAAATACAAAAGCACAGGTAACATCTACCTAACTATATCTACATAACTATGTATACCGACATCCAACGTAAATGAAATAAACAAAAATAAATAGATTATTCAGTCTAGGCAGACGTGTGTGGTGCACCTAAAGCATTGATATCAGAAGCACTTAGATACGTGACACCACATAAAGGCTGGTTTTTCCGTTCAGCAAGCGCGCCGGGTGGATGAAATATGTATGTTAAATATCCACTGTTCTTAGTAAACAGATACTTCGTACACCAGTACGATTGGTATCAACATGAATATATGGTTTCTCACGCCAATATTAAATGCCGCCGCCTTTTACATGTCTCTCCGTATCCTACAATTTGTATTGTATTATTTATACATTGTGTGGTGTACTGTGTCATGTTGTAACTGGTGTAAACAATTACTCTAGTTTGTTTACTAAAGTTTTATTGTAGCCTACGTTTCGAATCAAATCTAGCCAAAGTTGTATTCACTTCCTTTCGTAGCTTTAATATAAAATCTTGTAACAGACTTGTTAATCCAATAGTTAGCTGACTGTTGACTGGACGGTTGTGTGTAGGTTCGATTTTAATTCTAGACAACTGTTTTAAATGATGTGCACTTTTTGTCTGGGTATTTATTTTGTCTAGGTGTAATATTATTTAACACATGTACACATATGACACATGTTTTACATGCAGTTTATCAGCTGTATCGTTACCATATCAAAAGTTCCGCCTTGATTAGAATCATATGTTACTGTGTGAGTTATTAAATCTCTTTTTATTTCTCATTAAAAGCAAAATGTATGCGATCGTTAAAGCTCATATTTTTTGTAATTTCTAAGAACACTTGCAACGACCTGGAATAGGAATGCAAGAATAGGAATAAGACTATTAGTATTAATTAGTTCGAATATTTTTTGATAAAGGAATGTCAGTTGTTTTTTATTGGTATTAGCCATCTGGTTACTTTAAAATGACAACTAGACTGTATTTTCAAGCATTTGAATCTGCATTCCACCACTCTTCAAACTGGAATTCAAAACGGCAAACAGCGGCTTTGCTGCAAATATACACTTAGTTGCTTCAGTCGAGGGCTTAAATAGAACATTACAGTTGTATAGTTTTAATGATATCATTGTTGGTTCATACACCCTAGTACCCACATACATTTTATGTATTAAGGGAACAAAACAGGTCAGAGAGGCCACTTTTAGCGGCGGTAAAATTAATTATCCTCCTGTGTAAATTATAACCTACCCTCATTGTTAATTAAAAGCAGTTCTGGCTCGGGTAGTTTGGGCGCCAATTCCGAATCATTGGGGTGGATTTTATAAACGATTTTCATAATATATTGGTTTGCTGTCCATAACTGTGTCTTATTATATATCGCTAAAAGGCTAAACCTACTTCTGTTATGTACAAAAGAGATGCGGACTATAACATTTTGGTGCACTCTGAGGTTATGGTTGGCAATACAAACCTCCGTTAGTCCCCAATCGTAAATATTCAATAATTAAATTAAACTGCCTCGTTGGTCGTATTGGTTGCAAGTGCGACTGCCGAACGGGAGGTCCTGGGTTCAATTCCCGAGTCGGGCACTACTAAAATTTTCGAATTTGATTTTCTAGTAGTGGCTCGGAGTCTGGATATGTGCCCGGTATATGGCAATAGGCTCACCACCTATTCCATCGTGGGACTTAAAAGTAACTGCCTACATTCCTCTGCCTACCTCTTCGGGGATTACAGGCGTGATGTTACTTTTTTTTAAATTAAATCATCTGTTTTTTAGTTAGATATTTATATTTAATTCAATTTGATATAGATAGAATTACTTTTGTGTACTTTGTTTGGCGATCGAACACGTAGTAGCGCCTCTGTTGCATTATGCATGAATGAACCAACGAATGACGATTGAATGAATGATTAGATGATTGTTAGAAGTGTTAGAATTGTTGGTACTGAAAAAATGGGATCAAATAAGTAAAGTCTCCCCTCAATACGGATCTAACGGAACCTCAATCTCTAACGGAACTCAATCACATGCCATAATTGTATACTAGATACTTGAAAAACAAAATGTTTTTGAAAATTACCCTTCAGTTTGTTATTATTCGAGCATATATGTACTATACGCATTTTTATACGACTGATAAGGAAAGGCCCTGTGTACAGCATTACAGATAAATAAGGACAATCGGTCCCACAAGACAGACTAAACAGTGTTTGCAATAAATATGTCAGTTAATCTTGTGATAGATGAGCATGGGGAGCGAGGGGACGATAAATACGATTGAACTAATTAAATTGCGTTTAGATTTTGAATAGCTGTTTCTCATGTTTTAATAGTAATAAAAAGCAGTGGGAACCTAGTTTTATTTATTTTCAATTTCCATTCAGCTGCTGTAAGTTAAAATATGAACATGTACCGTTGTACACATACTTATTATTGTACACTGCCAAGTGTTTTAGGGGCTGGGCAGAGATGGGGATAGAGATTGAGGTAGAGCTTTATGTATACTGAAATGCGTGCTAAATACGCATTTCAGTATGCACAAAACTCTACCTATTCTAATCTACTACTACATATTGTAACAGTGAAGGGAAACGTATAGGCCCATTCATCGAGCCGTTCTGCAACATGCACAATTCATAGTCTTGTATTTTGGTGGGTTTCTTTTTTCAAAATACATATTTCGTTTTTGTACTAAACATGTCTTGTAGTGTAAACTATGGTGATAAATAAAAATTTTTTCTAATATAAATATGCCTACAAGAATTAGAGTTGTACATTACGTAGTAGTACTCTAAGGCGTGTGATGTCTGTCATTTTGCGCTTAGGAAGCGTGGCAGACAGTGGTTTAATTTGTCTAACTTATCTTTGTCCAATAAATTGACGTAAGGTTTGATGACGAATAAACACACACGTAACGTAACGCCTGTAATCTCCGAAGTGGTAGACAGAGGAGTGTATTAATAGACACGTTAGGCCTTATCCCTGTGGCACATTTAAACAGTTGTTAGTTACCGCGACCACCCGGTCAGTTATTACAAGCGTGACCCCTGGTGGTACAGAAGAATTTGTTTTTACCGTTGGAATGGTGGTTTTTACGAGTATTACTTATTAACTTATATTAATTTGTTCTTATTGTAATATCACTCAAATGTTAACAATCGTTAACAATTTATGTTCTCAATCGTAACTCGTATTTTTAGGCTATACAAATGTAATGATTACAACTTTATTAGAGAAGTGCCAAGAATTACTTTCTGTGGTTTTGATTTACGCAACTGTATCTATAAGATGTAAAGCCGATAAAAGGAAAATGTTTTGGATGTCTTTTACCAAGATTATTTGTACATTCAATAATACACCTCCAATGGCTTCTATTCGACAACGAAGGCAATAATTTTCTTTTTAGAATGAGAAGTTTAACATGTACAATAAACGTACTGAGAATCGCATAGTTCTGACAATCATATTTGCTTACTGGTAAAAAGAAACTGCGATAAAAGTTACGTTGTGAATAAAAGTGGCTGAACGAATACAGCCTTTCTTGACGAGGTTTACAGACCAACATGCACGGAGCGAGCGGTCGGCGAGTTTGTTCTTTAGTACTGGCACCACGCGTTTTTAATAGATTAAACATATTCATGAAATAATTGCAAAAAAACAACATTATTTAAAATATTTCAATGTCATTAACACCCTGAACTGGGTTCATAAAAATATTCAAACATTTTTATTGAATTAAAAAAAAAATAATAACAAATAGTATGTATGCTGATAACGCCGATTATATTTTCATTTAAAAATTGAAAAAAACTATAACAACAACTATAATAACAACTACTTTAATATTAATCTCGGTAGCAGTTTCAACGATCACTAATACCTTGTCACCCTCGCTACGCAAACTACTTGAAGATGGAAAAATAACGTAGTTTAAACTGTGGACTCCAAGCAAGCTTAGCCTTTTGTCAGCGCCGTGGAAAATCTTCTCATTAAATAAATGCTTTCGTTCATCGAAAGCTAATGCACCAAAAACACTTTCGACCCGCAACAATCCCATTACGATCATATCCTAACTCCGTCTAGAATCACTTATAGTAGTAGTACTTACTAGTAGTAGACTTCCGTTTATTATGTAGTAATAAAAATCACAATTTGTCCGCTTACGACTGATTGCCTCAAATTCTAATAAAAAACACTGCAAAGTATCGTAGGGAGAAATAATAAAATATTTAATAATAAATATTTAATTTATAAAACTCGCACACCACCACATGAGCCTAAACTACGCAGAGTCTAGTCTATGGTAATACCATAATTGACAAACTTACATAGATTTTCTTAGACTTATGCTTGACACACAAGTGTTCGTCCTAGAAGGAATCCAAGCTTATTACCACTGCCTTACTGCTAAGGACCGCTAACCACTCGTCTAACTGGACATTCATTGTAACTAAGTCATTGTAATTGATTCATCCATTGTTCAATTGATTCACCCTTTCGTATCTCCCAATATATGTACCTAGGAAGTTATAATAATCTGTATCATAATGGGCTGAATTTCTGCGCTCAAGAACGTCTCGTGTTATAGAAAAATTGGTGACAAAGTTGGAGAAATAAAGTCAAGGATTATTTATTTTGTCGCAAGTTTACCAAAAAACGTAAACGTAACTTCACGCCTGTAATCCCCGAAGAGGTAGGCAGAGGAATGCAGAACACTCCCACGTTTC
>DWDV01000566.1:0-16083 GCA_018245615.1 Mimoniades ocyalus
GAACTAAACGATGCGTAAATGACTGCCTAGTTGGTGAAGTGATTGCGAGATTGACAGGTCCTGGGCTCAAATCCCGAGTCGGGTATTAGTGGATTTTTTTTAATTAATTTCCAGTAGCAGCTCGAAGTCTGGATAGCAATAGGATCACCACCTATTCCACAGTGGGATGTAAACATAACTGGTGAAACGTGGCAGTGTACTGCACTCCTCTGCTTACCTCTTCGGGGATTACAGCTGTGTTATTACGTATGTACTGTTATCGCTATTAGAGAGGTATATGTCCAGCAGTGGACGGAAACAACCCAATGATAACGACGATGATGATATAGGAAAATTGTAATGTAAGTTTATTGTATCTAGTGGTATTAAAATATCCTACAAAATACAAACCAGTCGAGAGTTACCTCAAAAAGCGGAAGTTCTTAAATATTGCAGAACAGGATTACTCTTCGCCGGACGGCTGCTAAATAGTTCCTTAAGAACACCGTGAAATAAATATTACGTAATAAATTTAAGCTCCTTGATGCCATGAGTTAAACATTTCTCTTCGCTTTCCATCTCCGTTTTTTATCATGGAAACTATTAGGAATACTTTACATTTTAAGCGGAGCGAGAAGCCCTGCTCTGCGATCCAAACCCAGATGCCCAGCATACGGATCAGGCGAAGCCTATGTCCAGCTGTGAACTACATACAATAGGCTGATGAAGATGATAAAAAACTAAAGATAATAGATTTTTTCACAATATTTTCTTTCATGACTCTGAGTGCTTTAACAGTAATCACAAGTAACTGTATATTTTCAAGTATACGAATACGTGCCAGATATCAAACCGGCTTTCAAGGCTACTAAAATGATGCACAGTGTATAAAAAGAACACCAAAGCAACATTAGGAATTCTCAAAGAAGAGACATCTGACGCACAGTCCTAACGCTTTCCTAAAACGTCGGAGAGATTTTCCAGATTTGCGTCTTAGTTCATTTGGACCCAAAATCAAGATATACAGCGCAGTTAGGAAAGTAGCAAGGCAACTCTTGATCTGGGTCATCCCCCGGCAAATGTGTCCTAGCCGATTTATTTCCACTTTTACTGCAGTGGCATTGGTCCAAATTCACAATCTACCTCCCCCGTTGTAAAAGAGAAACACATTTTTCAAAATTCACCGGCTCGCTTTGTGAATACACTTTGTGTTTGAGGGGATTTACGTTAGTACTAATGGGTGTCGTTGTAAATAAAATTTGCAACGAGCTGGATTGTATTTATTAGTTAGATGCCTAACGTTGATTTCCAAAAGTTCAGCGCTACCTAAACTAGGTACTACAGTATTCAATGTCTTCTGTTTAATGAAAAATTAATCAACTTAATGTTTCCGTAATTTTCTCCTACAGAAGATGGTACTTTGGGAAAGATTATAGAAAACTAAGTTTTGCAGGTTCCCTCACGAAGTTCTTCTTCACTATTGGAACAAGTGATATTTAAAATAAAATTTAATTCCAAATATATTATAGAAAATTATGTAAGTTCACAAGTTGTTAAATAAATAATAATCATAATCATTCAGATACAAAGCTATACAGAGTTACTTCGCCTCAATAAGCTTTCACTTTATAAGGTAACCTCAGTCCTTGAACAACATCAGCAATATTTCTTTCTTTTGCAACGTTCAGATAGAAACAAACAACATTCAACGGAATGTGACTCACCTGAAAACAGGTTTCTCAGCTTACAAACATTTCTACTTAGAAATGTCCAATACATTAAAATGTATTCATTATGACTCATCGAAAAAAACATCCCCGAAGCATTCCGACTACCATGTTACAATTTAATGACTTCTGAAAACACATCAGGTAGATTTCATTCAGCCCTGAAATAAGCGTGACTCATACTAAGAAACTGTAATTTAACGGTTTCTGCTATATTAGATATGTCTAGATAAATATAGCATGAAGATTTATTGCTGACAGAATATATATGAGTTTCAATAGATCGTATTACTACAGAACATTAAATACATTACCAATATCTACATCACGCCTGTATTTTCCCAAAGGAAAGACAGAGGTAGAATTTAGCACTCCCGAGTTTTATTAGTTAGACAAACGCAATAATACTTTGCCCCACCCGGGGATCAAAGCCGGGACTTCTTGCCCTACATTCGCTCTTGCAACCACTAGACTTACGAGGCAGACTACCCGTACAATGATTAAATATAATATAAGGGATTAACTCAGGTATGCTTTTTTCGGGATGGTAAGAGTTTCGGACCTATTCGAGGTTCTATCGGATCTCGAACAGGTTCCGAGATGTCGGACAACAGAACTGTCCCGAAAAAATATGCTTTAATTAAACCCAGACACATACATACTAACGAAACTTTTAATAGCAAAACAATCGGAGCAAATTACATATTTTTACGCATAAAAAAATTTCACAGTTTGCGACAAGAACGTTTTCAAATCAACAATAAACAAAATTACATTATGCATATATCCAAATGGCCTATAACAATAAAATTGTCCTGTAGATATTTTGATAGAAAAAGGACGTGTACTCAATGTATTTACAGTTCAAGGCACGTATACGAGAAAATAGGAATATGTTCACGCACTGCAGACCTTAGTACACGATTTATGCTCGGGACACAAAATAGGATTTAGGTACAATAAGACACAACGAGACCTCGGCAATAGTCGTACGTCCTGGATGAAGATGTCATTTACATCGTTTTCTTAAAATATTGCATCATAACCAGTATAAGCCTACTGTGTAAGGACAATGCTACTACGTGCTGCCCAAATATTTGTAAAGAAATGTATTATTTTATATTACAATTACTCCTTAAGCTTCTTACTCCATAATATCAACCTTAGGTGGTTATATAACAAACTAGCGACCAGCCCCGGCTTCGCACGAATTTTTTCGGATAACTCCTAAGATATTCATTTAAATCGGATGGTGTAAAATGTTATTATAATGTGCATGAAATGATTTAGTTAACTAAAGTACATAAGTTAACCGTAAAATAACGCCCGTAATCCCCACAGAGGTAGGCAGAGGCCTCCTCTACGTTTAGTACACTCCCACGCTTCACCAGTTACGTTCAGGTCCCACCATGGAATACATGGTGAGCCTATTGCCATGCGTCGGGCATGTATACAAACTCCGAGCCACTACTACAAAATCTAAGTTAGGAAAATCCCAATCCCGACCCGGGACCAGAACCCAGAACCAGGACACGCCCAACGAGGCCGTCAAACTTATTAAACAGAGGCAGTCATATTATTATACACAGTAATATTATTATATAAAATTATCTTTAAAAATTATTTAATAGATATGAAAAGGTAAATCATTTTAATGACAAATACAAAGATAGTCTTATTTCGTTTATATATACATCGGAGCAATCGAAATGGGTTACGATCACTAAATGATGAACCAGCACTTTATGAAAAAATTAATAAAATAAAACGGAACTTAATGTGAAGGTCGATGCACCATTGATTAAAATAAATGAAAGGGCAAATATTTAAGCTTTGATAAAAGATATATGCGTGAAAGATTATGTTTGTATAATTGAAATAAAACTATTAAATCAATTAAAATGACACAAAATGGTTTATTGAACCGTTTACATATACACAAATTAATACAAAGTAAATTGAAGATAATGAAACAAACTATATGAAAGTACTGATTTATTCCAGATGTTTGACAATAATATTACACTTTGGAACGGCGAAAGGCATAGCAGTTGCATTGGGGACATGCCGCATTGCAATTCGGGTTGCGTCCCTCTGGCGCTGGGGAATAGGCTTTGAGAATCGTGTGCCACGCTCGTGAACAATGATGGAAATATATAGACGTTGCATACACGACTATACTGTATATCTTCATCACCTAATGGATTTGATAAATATATTAAACAGTTGGACATTAAACCGTGATATTCTTTAAGGAAATCAAAGGTTCCTTTTTCTATTTTATCGGCGTCGTGTCAGTTACAAATGTTTACAGAACAATCAACATGTTACGTAGGTGTAATAATTTCTATATATTTTCATCTATTTTCTTTTATTACCTATTGGATTCTAAATTACGCAACAACAGAGCAATATAATCATTATATTCCTTGGAAAAATCAAAACTACTTTAGTAGAAAACATGGCATCATATATTTCATTGACGCCTCGGCACTCATGATTGTTACATGTACATATATACAAAAAGATCATATATATTAATTAAATGCGATTTATAATGGAACAAATAAATCTGTAAAAAAGTCTTTGTTTTATTACAAATCATAATAGAATATTTATTAAAATATACCAAACATGTTTCTATTCCAACCATATAACCAAATTTTTAGCAATAACATTATTTTGTTAAAGCACTTGTAACTATATTTACATAACTTAATAAACATTTTTAAAACATCGCCGCTACTTGATATATCGATGACGACATATAAGAAAAATGTATTATAATGTTCCAATAACGTTTCTATTCCATTTACCAGGCAATTCCATTCTGATTTATATAGCAATAAAGTTATACAGCAAAAATGTTTAAAACATATGTGTGCACATTATTTAATAAACATTTACATAACACCGCCGCTACTCAATTGCCGATAACAACATTTCGTTCGCAAGACGACTACGGATGAACTCATCGGGCGAATAAACGACATTCTATCTCTCCAGAGGCACGTTTTAATTTAATTTCGTGTCATATAACTTTAATTAAAGCTCATTGTACCGCGTTGAGAAAAGATTCACGTAACTCGATATACGATTTTATTAATGGCAAAACAGCTATCGAGTTTGCGATATAGTTTGTAAGAACAAAGATATTTGATGGTCATGCTATCTGTCTACCCCGTGCGGGGGAGTCTGGTTTGATGATACAACATGGAGTTAAACGAATCACGATGGATATCCCAATACAACGTCGTATGTAGACGGCAGTCTGAAGAAACTAATGACTTTTTATTCCCCAAGAGACAGTCATTAAATGTGTTCGTTATTTGATCGCGTCGTAGCATTTCCATCTAATTGCTATCAACCATTTTCTGAATTTTTCGATATTATAGAATTTATTGCACTTAATAAATGAAAATACGTCTTGATTAAATATATAGAGTCCGCCAGCTAGAACGAGTGAACTCTCCCAATCTGCGCTCTACCAGCGTGGCAGTCTACGGCGTGAACCGAATTTCCAATTATGAGAGTCAACGAGTATCCAGCAGTACAATGATAAAAGGGTCACTGATAATGATGGCGATCATGGTAAAGCATGTTATGGGGAACATAAATTACCTTGCAGTGAGTGAGGAGATAGGTGTTCCAATTTAATCCTTCTTAGCGTGTATATCAAGTGGTTAAAACCGGTTAAAACCGGTTAAAACTGGATATCTATTAGCACGCCTAACAAATTAATCTTAAGAAATGGACGTTTCAATAAAACCACAATTTCATTACAAAACTAGAGACATTACACATTTATGTCATAACGAACATCAATACCTAATAGCCTTCAATAAATTGTATGAAAATCCGACTTCAGTATCAGCTTACAGATGTCCATCGCTTTATTTAATCGGCTTAGTTTGTATTTAACGAACCCTTCAAAAACACATTTTCCTTGGCAACGAAAAACCATTTGCAATGTAAGCGATGACATTAAATGCAATGTAAGCGATGATATTTTCAACAGTACCTACTTATTAATTACACCATTTGGAATGACACGCCGCCGACCCCCACACCACATTTCTTGGTATCGATAGTGAATCCCAATGAATCAGAATGGGGTTTACGTCAATTTTGTATTACTAAATGTTGTCACAAACGGAGCTATAATATAGTATATTGTGCTATAATATATTTCGCAACACTGCCTTGTTGGTGGTCTTGTATTGTCTGTTGATCTGCAATTTCTGAGCGGAGACCTGTGTTCCAACAGTGGCAAATAAGAGGCGAAAAATATGTTTACATATATTGAAATAACCAACACAGACGGTAGCTGTGATATAATATACAATATATTTGCGGTCAATATCTGCAAAAATCTTATCTTATATGTAGGTATATCATAAACATATCGATATATGTCTTGCTATACCTGTTCTCGTATTTTGACGCTGTAAGAAAGAAATATAAAATACATTCGTGTGTCGTCACTCGAGCTTTACTTTACAAAATAAACGTAACTTCACGTTCGCAATGCCCAACGATATAGGCAGAAGATTGCAGTACACTATAACATTTCAACAGTTACGTTTACGCGTCACTATAAAATAGGCGGTAAGCTTATTGCAATATACCGGGCACGAAATACATATAAATGTATCATATTAAGCCTCGCTATAATATATTATAGGGCCCTCTGTGACGACTGCACCTCTAGCCCACGTGCATTTGCAATGGTGACTGAAATACTATACTAAGTTTCGATAATTGTAACTTTGTTGCCTACTGCACCAGTTGGAACATAGGGTTTGAATTATAGAACACCGCCGCGACAGTTGCCAATACGGCAAGTCTGTCGCGGTCCCGCGACGCTGAATAAATAATTTTTACCGTCTGCACAGTTTTACAAACAAATTAACGGCTCAATGTTGTTATTTTAATAAAACTTCCGTCTCAAGTTCTCCGGGGAGTTTCAGTTTTACGACTCTTACTGTTACCGTTGCGGAATTCTTTATGTGTTAGCATTTCCGACGAGACTTATTTCGTCGTGGAAGAATAAATTTCGCTTCAATTATTAAAGTGTAGTCACCGTTAACAATCAACTGATGTCACAACCCATAAACAGTATGAACGTATGTAAGTAGATTTTTTGTAAGATTTCTTTTTAATTCTTCAGAAGTGTGAGTTCCTTAGTACAATGCGGAATGAAGGTCCCTCTAAGATATTCTGGAAGCGCTTTTACACGTTATTCTTAAAACAAGGCTTTGAACGAAGACTCGCCTATCTTGACCAATTATATCAGACTCTAGCTCACGGAGGAGTCAGGATTTCTGTCAGACTTGGCGCATCTAGGGTTCTGCCTGCAGCCTCTCGCAGATCGTCACCGCTCCCGGCTGGAGAGCATCCTACATTACGTTGGTCGAACCGCAGTTTCTACTCCAGACCTCAATTACTCCACCGATTATCTGTGCTTCGGCAAATATGCCCAGCCCCTTGCCACTTCAGCGAGTTAATCCTTTGACCTATGTCGATCACTCCGGTTCTCTAACGGATAGTATCATTTCTGATGCTGTCCATCAGAAAGACCTCTGTCATGACTTACGGAGCTGAAACGTGGACATACACAGTGCGCCTAGTCCACCAAAAATCGTTCAGCAAGCTATGGAGCGAGCTCTGCTCGGAGACCCTCTAACTAAAAATATACCAAGACCAAATAGGTTAAACTTTATGCCTGTGTACAGTTTAAATCTTTCGTAATAATAAAATAAGATTTCACAATACATTTGCAAATAAGAAGAAGCCTGCTCCTGTATTGTAAAATTGACTGCATTGAAAAAAGCTATGTCATAACCTCAGTTGTATGCCGCAGTGCTTTATTGCTATTATTTCCTTTTTAATTATAAATGATACAATTATTATATAACTGGTGTAACATAAAGATGGACGTGTAATTTTTCCATTAAGGATTAGCTGGTCCCTGCCAGCGTCCCTAATAGATCTAGGTTTTAACTTATGTCAGTATTATAGCTCTTTATGGACGTTAAATAAACAATATATCAACTGCAAAGACGGCAAAGTCAGTGACGTTGGAAACTTTGTTTAATGTTTAGAATAAAATATATTTGTCTTTATTTCCTTAAACACTACGGTATGTTCATACAGATAAGAATCATACAATTAAAACAAAAACGAAGAAATAAGAACATCATGAATATAATAAAATTTACTTTACCTTTGTTAATAGTGGCTCGGATTCTGGATATGTGTCCGGTGCGTGGTAATACACTCACCACTTGTACCGTAGTGGGACGCGAACGTAACTGGTGAATCGTGGAAATGTACTAGACCCCTCTGCCTACCTCTTCGGGGATTACAGGCGTGATGTTACATTTAAGGTAATGTAACATCACGCCTGTAATCCCCGACATATATACAACTATCTACAACATATATACAATTATCAATTAACATAAATAGATATGACTCCGTAATACTAAGTGTAAATGTAAATTCAACAGCCAGTGGTCGATGGTAACGTGAACTTGACCCTAAACATGTACATTGTGGTGTAAATTAGACCGCATCTAACTGCATCGGATGCCATTTGGCGAACACAATAACAAACTTTTGCCATTCAAAGTAAATATGGCTCAACTTACATCCGTTAATACGAACACAACGCAGTATAACTGAGAACAACATAATTAGAAAATAAATTTGAAAATTTTGGCCACCGCTACGATACACCGTTCAAACTAAATCACAATTTCAAAAAGGAACCCTTTTTTATTTATTTATTAATTTAATTTATCAGTAGTTACTAGAATATAAGCTACGTACATACATATATCGCGTTTAGAACGTAGGAGATCTCCTGCACAGGGTTTTGCAGGTTTGCGCTTTTTTACAGGAACACACTATAACCATACATCATCATATTCTGTCTTCGTCCACTGCTGGACATAATCCTCTCCTAGTAAGCCTCGTCACGGTGTTCCTGGCTTGCCACGTTTTTTTCACTTGGCCTAGCATTAAGTTTCCGAATGCTGGCTTTTAAAAATCGTCACAGATATATGTCTAACGCCCCAAATTTGATTAGCTTAGTACCTCGTATTAACGTTAAACATAAATATCATATTTAATTAGTGGCCTGCAGGACAAACTTAAGCTTAAGGGTATTTGTATTAAAATACAATAATTATTTCTTCTTCTTGGCCTTATAATTTTTTATCACAAAGTTACATTAAAACCGTAACATTACACACCCAGTTATATGTTAAGGTAATTAAACATATTAAAAAAACAAGCGGGAAATAAGGAACAAGGCATTAACGATTTCACAATTAAAACATTTACTCGAAAAGTAAGCATGAAGTACTGAACAAGGCATTAACAATTTGCGTATCGAGCGCACGCTACGGTGGCGCCCTCAGTAAACTGCTTATTCTAATTTATAGCCTCGGTATTGCTGCGTTACGCTGCAGTCTCGGGGCTGGAGGAACATTTTATGTCGTAAACCATACCGCCTTAGCATAATTGCTGAACATTAAATTAGTTTACTCATCAATTATGGGGTTACGCGAACATGCTGGTAGATATGAGAAACATTGCTCTTAATATTTCCATTAGGGGAAATAATTATCACATATTACGTAATAAAATATATTATAATGTAAACTTGTAAACAATATAAGAGGTGTTTTATTGTAATCATAGGAATATTACATTAACATTTCAATTTTTGAACTTGATTTATTCACATGTAACAAATTATGAATTTTATTTATTATAAAACTATAAATAAAAAGTACTTTTTAAAACGTGACACTACAAAGTTAGTTTTGACAGTGATAAAAAATAGTCATTTTCAATTCTATTCTACAGCAAAAAACAGCTACATAGAAATGAGAATTTAATCACTTTGTTTCTTTTATTCCGCATCACCCAAAACTAACTTTAAACTTCATTAAAGCGTGCAAGGGCAAAATTTTTATAGCGCCGTTAGTCAAAACATAAGTCTGTACGCAGACAGAACTGGCTTGTTTTTAGTGGCCGGTCCATTAAAGCGAAATCCTAATGCAAATGTTAATTGGACACCGCAACAGATGGGAGCGACGCGACGCGCCGGCCAATTGTCGCGACAAACATTCGTAATTTAAAAAGCAAAATGAAATAAACCGTTCGGTCGCAGTACATAAATTTCGTGTTTGCCTCGGCGGGCGAACTGGCAGCGGATATTAATCAGTGGATATTGAAATATGTTGTTTTTTGGGAGCGATTGATAAACGGGCGCGCCTCGTCCTCGCCGGATTATACGTTGACGCCGCCTGCTCAATAATTGCCCGGCGCACTCCTAAGTGAAGAGTTCATTACGAAAGTGGTGTTGTAATATAACATTGTTAAGTAATATTTAATTAAAATAATATAAGATTAATCAAACTCGACCTGACGGCCGTCGACCATCTTATTGGGGTCTGGTTGACCTACCTAAGCACATCAAAATACCCTGATCGCAGACGGGCAGGATTATAGGTGGTACGAAAAACTATGCCCCAAGATTTCCTGCCCGCATGTCCAGCGTGAGGAAATGGGCAAATTTTTTTTGATGCGTTTTTTGTTAAGGCCTTCGTCGAGCATTTGGATGAGACATGCTGATAATGTTATGCAGTGTAAAAACGTAACATCACGCCTCTAATCCCTTAAGACGTAGGGAGAGGCACTCCTCTGCTTCGCTCCCACGTTTCACCAGTTACGTTTACGTCCGACTATGAAATAGGTGGTGAGTGTATTGTCGTACACCGGGCACATACTTCGAGCCATTACAAGAAAATTTAAATTAGGAAAATCCAGTAGTGCCCGTCCCGGGATTGGTGCCCAGGACCTCTCGATCAGCAGTCGCGCTTATAACCGACACGACCAACGAGGCAGTCAATGTTGTCTGTAAATAAAATTAAGGACGAAAGATGTGAAGTGTAAACACAATTTATCCAAATAACATATCATAATATTTAGTATATTCAGCTAAGATGAAAATGTCTCGACATAAAGTAGAAATATCTACAGATATCATATATCTTACCATTTTATATTTGTATTAATATATTTTAATATTAACATTAGCAAATATCAATTGAAGACTATTTTCAAATCATATTATCTGGGTTATAAATTTATAAATGTCTTTTTTAACATTACAAAATTGTATTTCGTTTAAATATATCATAATCATAATCATCGTTTTTATGAGGTAAGCAGATACTCATTTTATAGGTAAGACTTAAATCTCACCAACCGTTTAATATGTTTCCGTAAAGTATTAAAAGTACGTACAGTTTCATTAACTATTAAGCCGGAACAGTCTGGGAACACGGGTTGTCGCAGCAAGCTCCTGCGCTCGCTAGATTTATGATGCGACCAACAGGCGTATATTGAAAATCTAGAGCACTCAAGAAACCGCTAGATGCACTTTGAATAGAGATACAGTTAAGCAAATAGCATCTTACTTCTACAAATATGAAAAGCGCAAAATAGACAAACTACAGAACATTGACGAGTCGAATGCAGACTTGGAAATGTTATAAGTGATTTTTATACGGACGTATTTTGTGTTCGTCATTGTTTCAATACTGCTGTGACAGCATTATTTAATTATGTTTTATTTTAAATATCATTTCCGATGTTACGCACATTGGAAATGAAATTGGAACTTTGGAACATTGGATATTTTGTTGGGCATATTTTTTTTCCTATGTCCAACAGTGGACTTCAATAAACTGATGATGATGACAAGTAAAATTGTATATACATTTTTTAAGTACGATTATATAATGCGATAACATTTATATTTCTATTCTACATTAATTTCGGACAATCTTAACATACGTTTGGAATAAGATTTCGCAGTTAAATAGTAATCAGATTTTTTTCTTTTTGTAAATAAGTCTGTGAATTTTCGAAAATCTAACAAAGTTTCTAAATTACGTGAACCACATATGTGTATATATGTATTTATGTACGTGTACACAAAAGTAAATATGTGTTTCTGTATATATGTATATGAAACAAATAAACCAATACAAATATTATTTGTTTGATATTGTTAAATATAAATGCTTTATAACGCTTTCTAATACAAAAATAATGATCCTCATTATTTCGCTGAACTCAAAGTTTGTGTTGATCGAAACTTAAACTCTTTTCAGAATAAACAATCGCAAGCCAACGGAGTCGGATTTGCGATTTTCTTGCCGAGAGAGAGAGAATATTGCTCTTGCAAACCAATCTGCGTATATTGAGCAAAAGTATTGAAGTACGTACATTTGCTGTTCCTCATGCCGGCATATGGAGTTTTCCTTTTGTCTATACACTGTAATAAGATGGATATTTTGTTTCAGTCTACCTAAAGATCTTTCATAGTATCATCGGTAACGATATCCTTGTAATTGTTAGCCCATTTTATTACCGATATTATAGAAAATGTTATATTCTACAAGTATCATATTAAAATGATCGAAATTTGTCTTAAATTCTTTAATTCTATTTAATAAGACAATAATTTTTTTTTGAAAAATTAAAGTATATAGTGATTTCTGTTTATTGTTTAATTCTGTTTTCTGTATAAAGTGAAAAAAAGGAACATCACGCCTATAATCCCCGAAGAGGTAGGCAGAGGAATGTAGAGGAATGTTTTCTGTATAATTTATAGCAATAACAATAAAGATAACATTTACTATGAGAATATCGTTACTCCGGGTCTATTACAGAGTAGGCAGCAAGCATGAAAACATAAATATCTCTTTAGATTTATTCCTAATGTGTTTTTTCTACATTCCCACATCACTCTCTTCACACACTTACAAACACAATATATGATTTTTTTTACCAAAGATTTAATGTTGGAAAAAATTGATGCTGGCATGTTTTTCGCATTAAAGCTGCTGAAAAATTTAGGGTACGTGTATTTAATTCGCATTTTAGCACACTTTGTCATCACATACATTTCAGTCACTGGCGAGGCGCGAGGGGGCGCGACGCACTGCTACAATATCTCATTTAGTTATGATTTATTCGATTGCCTTTCCCCGTCTCCCCTTTCTAGTTGATTCACAATGGCGGACTGTCACATAATTTGCAATTATTTACTGTAGAAATCTTCAATATTAGTCGGGTCTTTAAGCATTATTGCAATATATTATGAACAAATTGTGGGTCGGTTCCGTTTTCGAATTAAGTCGACGTAAGTCCGTTAAAGGATGTAGGTATGGGTGCAGAGTTACTAAAAAACAATAACCATGTTTAAAACTAATTATATCATACACATTATAAGTGATAAATATAGTAGAAGAGAGAAAGGTTTGTAAGCAGTAAGGTATTTAGTACTGAACATGTGAATATATATATGGACATATCTATAATATTTTGAAAAGTCGACAGAACAAAGCTTTACAATAAAAAGTATAGCACGAAGAGAAAAAAAATAATTAAATCATTACAAAACACCTTTACACTATTAAATTAATTGTTGTAGACCATAGCCATGTTTTGAACAATACCCTGATTTAATCATCTCCGATTTGACCTAGAGAGTTTTCATGGTACTTTTAAAAACGAAACATCACACCCGTAATCCCCGAAGAAGTGCGCAGAGGATTGAAGTACACCCTCACGTTTCACCAGCTACGCTTACGTCCCACTATGAAATAGGTGGTGAGGCTATGGCCATGCAAAATGAGACTTTAAAATAAATATATATACCAACATATTATATTCATAAATATATAAAACAACAGCTTTGTTAGTCCGCATTTTATTAAACTTTTATTTACCAATATGGGCGATCGCAGATTCATGGTCGGCTACACATGTTTATAAATCGACCTGAATTATGTAGCTCAAGAAAAGTTGCAGTAAACATCGCATGTGTATGAGCTAGTAAAACCACCTCGAGACTTGTACCACTTTCCAGAAAGCGAAAAGAGTAAGTGAGAGTCTCTCGAGTGGAGTGCTTGCGTAGCGCGCGGAATTGCATTACGGGCATTGATTTGTTAACGTCATAACTAAATATCAATCAAATTTAAAAAAATGTGTGTGCATGTGTGTGTTTGTGTGTGTTTATGTGTGTGTGTTATTTTTGACTCTGTTTATCAAGTTCGTAATGCGAATCTGTCGTTGTTACTGTTGCAAAAGCCTTGTATAAGTCAAGGTATTTGACTGCATTAGCCCAAAATTTAAGTGCAGGTCAAACCCGATTTACTACATATAAAACTGACCAGTTATGACCAGTTTTCACTTCATTATTCAAATACGTCTATGCATAAAAAAAAAAGACTATAAAAAAGAGTTAATAATGATCATGTATTTTCAAAATGATTATTTTCATGTCATTAACAATAATTTGGTTCAAAGAATGCAAAATTGATATGAAATATTTCGATAAAACATTAAAAATAATTAAAGACTGTAAAAATAAAATAAAATTGTATAATCTCAAAACGATTCTTAATAATTAAATGTTGAGAATTATGTCAAAAATCAAAACTGA
Organism: Mimoniades ocyalus; assembly: GCA_018245615.1. Taxonomy (NCBI): domain Eukaryota; kingdom Metazoa; phylum Arthropoda; class Insecta; order Lepidoptera; family Hesperiidae; genus Mimoniades; species Mimoniades ocyalus. The sequence continues at coordinate 14,242 of DWDV01000566.1, forward strand.
TTCAACACTGTCGCATAACAATATTGCAATTACCGTACACGTTAACGTAACATATGTAAAAATTACACCTTTATACTTATAATTATATAACAGCTTTATTCCTAAATTGTCAACTATAATAAAAATATAGTACGCGTACGAATATTAAACAAATCGATAAAACACAAAGAAATAGGACTAGATACGTAGGTATATTTAATTTGCTTTCTTAATCAATAAAACACGATCCTACGCTTTGTGGAGAGCTTTACATAAAAACCTTGTAATGCGACTAGTAATGCACTTTAAAAAGGCGGCAAAGAGTACACAAGAGGCACTTGTAGCGAGTGCCTTCGTAACGCGCGGCTGGCTCACCGCGGCATAACATTCCCGTATACCGTAACTGTAGTTCATACCTCATACCGCACCACGAATTTTCACGACGAGGAAAACCATTATGAAATATTCATAAAATTTTTGCGACTTCGGCTGCCTCGTAGGTCGAGTAGTTACAAACGCGACTGCTGCACTAGAGTGTCCTGAGTTGCAATTAAGGCTTGGGTACTATATTGAATTTCTCTAACCTTAGCTTTCTAGTAGTATCTCCGAGTTTGGATTTTTCCCGCTCTACCCCCTATTCCATAATGGGACGTAAACGTAACTGGTGAAACGTGAAAAGATACTACACTCCTCCGCCTGCCCCTTCGGAGAATACAGGCGTGATGTTAGTTTCGTCTTTAATTTAAACATTCATAGAAATACTTATTGAGTCACGTAAATGTGAATGTACAACTGGTTATATCTCTCTTAACTCACATGAAATAACTACAACTTTAAAGATACTTTACTTAGGAGATAATAACGAATAAGCTAGAGCTACTCGTGTTAAGTGTTCATAGAGGCGCTATCGCCTTTAATTTCCGTAAAAACGCCACTCATGGCACGTGATCGTAGCGGAGTATCGAAAAGTCGTTAGAAGAAACTCGAATCGCTTCAGCATATTGCTTAGTACATGTTCATGCGGCTGTATTGTATAAATCGTATGGCGAAGGCAGTTCTAAAAAGATAATTTTAGATACACCTCAAATATTTAGATTATATTCGACGAATATTTAATATAATTAAGTGGTATAGCAAAAATGTGTACAATGTGAATGGTAATATTTTGCAATTAGGGTATACAGTCTAATTAAAATATTCTAGACTTTAGTGCACACAGCTCTGCCTCACGCCATCAATCTTTATACAGTATGCATACTAAGGAGCGAGTAAAGATGCATCCTCATTAACAAAATAAACAGTGACTTACGATAGAAGATTCTACTTTCTTGAGCCTTTATTAACAATATAATCATTAGTGAATGTTTGAGTAGGAAATCAGTCATTTATTGAAACCTTTCCGAGAGCTGCTTTGCTTCATCAATATTTACGTAGCTGCAAAGCGTCATAGATTACAAAATCATTAACTAATCGAGAAGCAATTTATAAATCGTGGTAGTTATTTAAATAATAAGCGTTTTAGACCTTAATCTTTATAGAAACGTTTTCTCTAGACGTTCAATAGGTAATTAGACAGCAGAAACGAATCTAGATATTCTTATAACTATCGCTGCCTCGGGTTAACAACACAATCTCCATTGCTTTATACAACGCGTCATACTATGCAGTCTCATTAACTAGTCGAAAAGTGAAATATTAAGAAGTAATTATTTCAATAATAATCCTTTTACCATCACTCTGTATTAAGTGGGTATTTAATAGGCAATTAGGCAGCCTAGACTAATCAAGATGTCCTTATGTCTGCACTTACAACCCTGCTTCTTGTCATCATTTTATTGGTGGTAGAACCCTCTGTGGTTCGAC
>DWDV01000567.1:0-16082 GCA_018245615.1 Mimoniades ocyalus
CCTACCTCTTCGGTGATTACAGGCGTGAAGTTATGTTACCTTTTTTTAAGACTTGTACTAACTAATAGTCCTAATCCTTTCGACGTCCGTTTTAGTTGTGGGTATGGGTGACAGCGGCCATTGTGACTTATTCTTCCTTTTTTGATTTACTTTAGTTAAAATAAATAATATGTGCCAATTAATAAAAAAACCCGTATGAAAACTTGACGAAAAAAATGCAAAAATCCCGTAAAACAGATAGAAGAATAAATAGATTATTATTATTATTACTTTGATTTAATTTTACAAGACTTTATTTGTACTAAAAAAAAAGCGAACGTATGATTCTTTATCCTATCGCTGCAGTCCAGAAAGTGGCGAAATTTATTTGAAAATAGAATTCAAATTTGAAGTAAATTCTGTTGTAAAACTTGTTTCGTCTGAAACTTTACTAGTTTTGTAGTCTAAGTATCCAACTGCCAGATACGTTCTTTCAAACCGGAACTTAACCGCTCTAGTAGATCACGTTACCTTATGTTTAATACGCTCTATGATTCCTAGAAACTGGGTAAATATGTCTAACGATACTGAAATAGTCATCAAACAGTGTCCAAGTAATGCGGGTTCCATTTTTCGTGATTAAGTATAAAGCAATCAAACCAGCAAGTTTGAATACATTTCAGGCGAAACCGCTCGAGGCACCGCGCGGCTGGTTAACCAATATAAATCAATTTGGGAGCAAATACATTGAGACCAATGCGAGTACTTCCGTGGGCTATCTGTCTTCTTCTGAAATTGCATTTTAGGGCTGTCTACACTTAATCAAAAAATACATTTTTGTTTTTTAAATATAATTTTATATTCAGGCAGTGTTTGAAAGGGAAAGATTTTTAAAATATTTATCACTGTATTTTATTCCGACCCTTTTATATCACTGTACATTGTTTCTATATTCAAATAAAAAATATTTTATTATATCTTTGTTTTTCTACCTCTCATCTATAGCAGGAATTATTATTATTATATTATGATGCCAAATCCTTTACAGGATAAGCACGGGATACCGAAGTTTTGAAATTAGTACTGGATAAGTATGATCTGTACAGTCTACATACAGGTAGAATAAGAAACCAAAAACACAAAATCTTGGGTTTTTTCAAATGTGGTAGTTTTAATTATATTATTGCTATCTATTTGGTGTCCATTTTTGGATAACTACTTGTTCACGCTTTCACTTTAAAAATGTAAGATTTATGGAAACTTTGAGAAACGAATTTGCAACAACCCTATTGAAATCAAGCCACAACAAATTACAAACAACTTCGTAGAAATGCAAAAGTTTACCGAAACGCGAGCACCAACGGTAATTAAAATATTGGATTATTATAAACATTTATTGATGACAGTAAGCAATTTATGAGCTTGGAAAAAATGCAAGGACTAGTGCTTTACGACAATAAAAATATTAATGACTCAAACAATTTATTTTGGCTTTCTTAGTCAGCAAGTATTTTTTTAGCATGTATCGTATACGTAATATAAGCAATAAACAATATTTCAGGTTTTTTTTATTTAGTAAATGAAAGATGGTTTCGATTCACGCAATTGTTCGCAATTCGAACATTTTGAACATATTTTCATTCATAGTAAAGTTCAATTTTACGTTCTTACGTAACATGTGAAAAATTAATCCTTTTAAAAAGGATGCACAGTTAAAGTGTGAAACAATATACTGTTTAAGCAGGACATGGAAGTAATAACCGACCTTTATTTTCGATCACAGAGATTTTGACATTTCAGTCTGTGTTGCCATTCAGGCAGATAATCGAGTCTTCCTTCGTTGTTATGGAACACGTTAAATTATGAATTTACGCTGACGGTGGCATCTTACCAGAACAACCGTTTATCCTAAGATTGTAACTGTAAAAGTAACTGACTTTGTGAGGAACGATAAATGGAAATTTTGTTTAACCCTTTTATTTTTAAATAGTATTTCCAAAAAAATGCAGTACCAATAATTAAAAATATTTATATAATATCTTAGGAATACGGACAATATAAAATTCTATCAAATCACGCGTTTTGTAACACGGTCAAAATTAAAAAAGGATTTGAATGTAATAGATGAAAAACAAAGAATATGATACGATACAACGATACAACGATATATTTAATAAAAAGTGAGTGCAAAAGTAGTGTAGGGAAAAAAGCGCACAAGCAAAAATCACCTTTTCATTATTTGTAAAGTGTGAAGTCAAAAAGTAGAAAAAACACGAAACATATTTATAGGCACCTTATTTGTCAGCACAATCCCAGGCAAGGAGTGAAAAAAGCCTTAAACATATACGATGCAGTTTATCCGCGTATCAGTTATGTAAAAGGAGGACATCATTGTATGCTTAACGGTTCATTGTTTACCGGTAATGGACGAGACAAATAACTTTTTTTGGCGGCAAACGTAGGAGGAGTATTCTTGTACCAATCTTGAAAAACAATTCCTCATTCTGGCAACTCTAAGTTGACGGCGTAAAAGCGAAATTCGAATGCGACATAATTGGCAAGTTGACGGGAATCCTCTTTTTTTTGGCAACTCGATATTCGGTTACAAGTTAAGCTGAAAATTTCGAGACGGAATATTATTTTTAGGTTACCGTTACGAAGGAGTATTGAGCGCAAAAGTTGAGACATAATTGCATAATAATTATTATGAAAATAACTTAGTATTGTAAGGGTAAACAATCGTAAAATTTAGTTTTTTTTTTTTATTTTCAAATACTGTTTCAAACGCATTTATTTGTCTTACAACTTATAGTATTGGTCTATGTGTTACATTAAGTCATTGCGACATAATATTGCAATGAAAAATGAGACGTGAATAATTAAAACATACGTCGTTAAAAATTCTGTATGAGTTCCCACAATCAGTATCACGTAGATATATGTAATGGTTGTAGTGCATCGGGCGATATGACTGACAAAATCGCATAAGTTGTGTCAGAACTGAGTTCGACTATGTCCTACAATGATATTATGAAAATATATTTCAAAAACTTCCACCTTGATATATCCTACTTTACCTGCCTCTTCTGGGATTAAATACTAACTGAACTCAAATGAACAGTTCTTTTACAGGCCTAATAGGAACAATTGCAAAATTGTCAACGTTGCTGCCTGTTCCTTTGCTAATCTGTTCACATAAAATTGCTTAGCAAACAACAGTGTTATTCTTATCCTTATAACCATTGTGTACAATTATCACTAGAACTGTAAAAATATCCCTTTTTAAATCTATTTTAATGTATACAAAAATTAAATATTCCGTATAGTAACCTAAGATCCGAATTAAAATACACTTAGTGTCACGTCAAGAATTAATAAAATACAAATAGTGCAAAGGATTATTTCAAACCAATATAACAGTTAAGAGCAGACAATTTAACGAATGATACATCCGGGATATACGAGCATATTGCAATTCCGCCACCCCACAAGTCAGCGTTAACATAATTACGGCACTGTTAGTCCCGTAACGCAGTCGGTCAGAGAGTAATTGTGTCAAGCCACCCGCGGGCCTGGATATACGAGCCCTACTCGTCATAAATCCATCGGTAAACTTATCCGAAATGTGCCGAGGTTGGCCGATCACACGAATAACATCTCGACGAGCGTAAATGTACTTTTGTTAAACATTATACTATATTTTGTCTTAACGTGCAGCAGATATTGAAACGAAATTAATGATACTACTAGTAGCTACAAGCTAGAAGCGAACTAAGTGTACATTAAATTATATACCAGCTTAAACTCTACGTGGGTACTTTTTTTCGAGGTCCTTTTCATGAAATCTCAGAAGGCAAGTTACGTCAGAGACGCATAGTAACGCTAATTGGGTTATACCGACAATACATACATGGTTCAGGCTGCACATAATTAAATCGCATACATACATATGTATATGTAGACACTCACGAAAAGTTTAATAGTTAAAGAGGTAAATATTTCGCAATAATCATTTTGACGACGTAAACTATTTCATATTGCGCCCGCTCACTTATGTAATTTCATCGATTCAGCTATCACATTTGGTAACTTTTTGAGGTTCTATTAAAAAACCTCGAACGTTGCTTTCAGGGCTAGCACAGTAGATAAGTGCAAATAAAAAGATATAACCTAGCACGTGCCAACCCACTAACCCCGCGCGCTCTGACATTAGCTAACGTTAGTTGCAGAATACAAAAACTACACAAAAAAACGAAACATGACTAAATATATGTATCAAAAAATATTTAATAATCTGATATACTCGCCTATTATAATCCTACATGTATGAAGAGAGTGATGAATGTAGAAGAAGCGCGGCAGGTTTGTAACGATAGGGATATTTGGCACTCGGAACCCTATGCCTACCCCGTAAGGGAATTGGCGTGAGATATAACAAGAAAAATAAGTAATTCTGTGGAGCCAGATATATTAATCTTTTTCTAACAAACTACTAATAAAACTTACGTTCGTTATCGCTTAATCTACACAATGTCAGCTTGAAAAGGCAAATGATGTTTACTTGTTAACGTTTTTTATATCATTTGTAATATAGATAGTCGTGAGTGAACACGATTTTCTACCCACGATTCCGACGATTTTTGTTCCTTTATTTATTGCAAATGAACAAATTATATTTGTTACTATAACAATTAATTATCACGCAATAGCCACACGGATAGGGCGATATTTGAAGATGTACTCGTAGGAAAACATCAGAAAGCTTAATTTGCAGTGAAGTTCATAGATGTACTTTAAAAATGTAGTAAACAATATTAGTAACGATTAAAAGTAATCATTCTTTGTACAATAACCAATATAATAATAATCGTTAAATTAAGAATTATCTTCTTCCTAATCGTGTCTTCATAACCGTGTCCACCAATTGCATAGCAGCTAACATTTTCCCGCGGTAAGTAACGACACTCCCACGGAAAACTCCAGAGGCGCTGAACTAAACCGACTCGCCTAAGATCATTAATATTTGTTATTTCAAATGGACATTCGAGCAATCGTACCGTACATAAGAGCACAGTTCAAAAACCTTGAACTCAGTGATGCCATAATAAGCTTACGGTACTAAGTATTTATCACCGTACCCGTGTACTATAAATAACGCACCCTTAATTCACTCACTACGCTCCAACTCTGAGCCGCACTGTCAGCTCATTGATTTATCAGCGAGATTGAACTGTACACGAGAAGAATCTTTTGAAGACCGCAAGTGTGGAATTGAAAAATGAATTCTTGGAAATCATTAAATTATTTTGAGATAAAAACGTTCTTTATTGCTGTGTCATGTTCGATTCTTTCAAATTTGGAACAGGTCAGATGTTATGAAAAATTTGATCATGACTTTTTACAAGAAAAAGTGGTTACTGTTCCAATTTATTAATATTAAAGACATTCCTGATTAACTGATCCATCGAAGCACGTCGTAATAGATGATGTAAATGAATAAATTTCGATACAGTGATACGGTTACATACCTAACTCTATTGTGTTCAAACATCACAGCTAAAGCGCAGCCCGCGTAGGAATTAAAACGGTAGCCGTATGCTTTATTGCAATGTACATAAATATTCAACTTGGTACAATTTAAAACAGAACAAAACATAGCGCGTCACGTTAAGAAAACAATATGCGCTTCTTTTTTTCAAAAATCTCAGTAGATACGCACTTGGCCTCGCTGTTCGCACCACTGACACATGTTTGAGTGAACACTTAAGATATTTTTATGATTTCAGCGTACACTCGTGCGCTGATAAGGGAACATTGCAACGCACTGAATGCTTTGTAAATAAGTAGGTGTCGTCCACACATCGTGATATATTGCGTTATAAGGGGTATTACACACGGGTGTCAATTATTGCACTTGTGCTGAAATTAAACCGAATTTTACTGAAATAATTTCCATACTAATCTGAGTTCAAAATATATGAAATGGCTTATAAACTTAAAGCTTGTAGATGACAAATTAAGGAAATTGCCGTTAGCTCAGTGAACGTGATATTTTAGAAAAATACACTTTTAAAATTGTATTAATTTGTAAGGGCGTAAAAAGGAAAGTAGAAAGGAAAAACAAAACCTTAAAGGACGGCAACCGTGTTATACTCCAGGTTCTGCAGCTGATAAGGGAACATTAAAGGCACTGAACGTTTTGTAAGTAAGTGAGTGTCGTTCACATATCATTATTTATTGCATTATAAAGCGTATCACAGATCGCCTTTTCGACGCCCCACTGTAAGAGATGACGTATCATATTTATGGGGAGCAAGCACTGTCGCCGAGTGTAGGTCGTGATGTATTATCTGTGGTGCGATGGATGGCTCCATGGTTTAACACGAGTGGGTGCATGTCGATCCATATTTCGCTACATTGTTTACGTAGTATTGCAGTATGTGCGCAATTTATCTTACACTATATCAAGTCGAAGGTGATACTAACAATATTCTATAGTTACACTCATAGCAAAACCGATAAACGGCCTTTATGAATATTTAATATGTATTAGAAATTTGAAAATCAAACGTTTCAAACAGAAACGACCGTACGCTGTGTGAATTATAACTTCATTTGAAATAAGAATGTCTCGCACGTAGACGTTCACGTTCGTTTGACGTATATAATTATCATCACAGCATTTAAAATTTGAAAATAGAACATAAAAAATGTATACGTTAAGGTGTTGCCACATTAACCAATTCAAGTTATATCAACGTTAGTCCAAGAATGTGGTAACATTGGCTGTTCGACCAATTAATCGATCAAATAATAAAAAATGTATAATTCCACTGTTCATCGACAGTTTTTTAAATACATACACAGGACGAATACGCTCTTTTTAATGGCCTCTTTTATCGAAGCGATTATCTTCTTCTCCACTTCTTCATTAATTATCTCGAACAAAATCGCTATTGCCGCTATTCAGTGCACCATCGCGTATTGGTTCCTGTCGATATGCTTTACGAATTTTCATACATATAGGCACAGGAGTGTATAACGCTCCCATGTTTCATCTGTTACGTTTACTTTCCACCATGGAGTAGGTGGTAACCCTATTGCCATACACCAGGCACAAATCCAGATTTGTCGAACTCCACTTGTCCACTCGAAATAAAAATTTCAAGTTAGATAATCAAATAGTATCCGATTCGGGATTCGAAACCATAACCTTCGTTCGGCAGTCTTACTAACTCGACCTACGAAGCCGTCCTTAATAGTACCTTGACCTTGTCATATAATACACAACATTTGTTAACATTTTCCGTTTAAACCTAGACTATAACTTTATCAAAGCACGAGTAACAATGAAATATAGGAAAATTGGTTCATGACATTCGAGTCAAATGACTTATACTTCAATTACTCTTTAAAAAAACCTGAATAAATCAACGAATACAAAACAATGCTAAAACTCCATATATCAATAAAACCGTTTCTTACGCCTGCAAAAACCTTTATAAATGTTATAAAATAAATGGTTGGGCGTTTCGTATCAAGAACATTTGACACTGGTCTAACATCGCTGTCCACGCATAATGCAGCACGGGTTGTAAGAGCGGCTTTGACGCTGTTTCCGAACCAGTTCCGTTTTAGGTACCCGACACACTGAAGTTCCTACGTTATACTTACCACTGTCAGAACGCCGCCTAAGGTGAAGTTTCCATGGTACAGTACCTGTGCCCCCCCCAGTAAAATGGATCATGTATAAAACTACGAAACCAGCGTACATGTATAAAGTGAATGATGGGATTTAGAAGAAGCAGGGCACGTCTGTAAGGATAGATACTTGACACTCCATGCATTCTGCCTACGCAGTGAGAAACCGTTTTTTTTTTTGTTTACGGGGGGAAACCTTCAAAGGGTTATCCTGGCAGAGATACCCGGTTATGTGGAACTTTTACCGCACTAAAACCCCCTCGGAGGCCTTTCTCAGCGAGAAGAAGAGGATCACCTCCTTCCGGGATCTCCAACGGAACGCACCTGTGCCCTTCTAGCACGGTGCCCTTACGACAGGCAGGAGATACCGTAGCACGTATTCTGGTCCCGAGCTACAGGGACCAGAATACGAGCGAACGTCATACGCACCTGGCGTCATGGTATAATAATAATAATAATAATAAAAATGACATACTTCAAGTTCTCGAGGGGATATTTTCATAATTTTGTTTGCAATATATGAACATTTACATTTTTTGCTTGATATTATAGCCATGTTCATGTAATATTTTTATTTAAGTTTTCTTGGTATGACATTTTTCATACAGTAAATATAATAGTTTTTATATTACTTAGGTATATGTTTTTCTATGTAGAGTTGAGGTTAGAGAAGACGCTATGAACACAACCACATGTCTTTCAAAATTAATAACTCAAATAATATTGAGAAAATAATAATAATTTTCGTAATAATAATAGAAAATAATTTCCTCAACATTTTTCATGCAAATATGAAACGGCATATTTCATGTCTATTATGAAAATGTTTTAAAAATCCCTTACAAACGAATTACTAAGATATAATGTTTTCTGTGTATTACGAAACAGAAAACCAACTATACTTCTTACAAAGGCATTACGTACAGCATACTGTTATACTAAAACGCGTGTTTGTATGTATGTATCTATTGTATTAAGTTTAGTATTGAATAGTTTCATTATAAAGTAGCAATGGAAACGCGTCGCGGGCGACACTGGGCGGCTCATCGGACGGCGGGCAGTTCAATACGCGCGAATACAATGTGGGTAAGCGCATGCATCGCATTGCGTTGTCTCTGCCCTCAGCGACTTTGCATAACTATTCATTGCGTCTGATGGACAATGGATGTCCGTTTTTTTTGTGTAAAATAGAAAACAAATGACGCGACCGCCGCCATGCGATGCACATTTTTGTAGAAGCGCTTCGAAAGTTGCATTTTTGTGCGATTATCGAAAGGTGCACTTCGGGCGCACGAAGATTATAATCGTTTATTGTCAACGATATTTTTTTTTAATATATATGTATATTTTTTAATTAAATTTGTATTTGACGAAAATCGAACAAGTTATGTGATTTCTTTTAAAAAATGCGTTTTAAATATTCAATCCTAAACGAAATAAAATCATTCTAATTTATTTAATCGCGAAGTGAATGGGCAAAGTTTGAAAATGAAGAGCTGAAGATCGATTCAATCAAATACCATGGATCCCCCACTTTGGACTAAGAAGCTTTACATATTTTTAGGAACATTATGCAGAACAAGCAGGTTTCCCCACGATTACTTATTACAGTAAGCGATGTTTTATCATAAAAAACGTAACATCAAGCCTATAATCTCCGAAGGAGTAGGCTGAGGAGTGAAGTACACTCCTACGTTAAACTCCTTAAAAACGTCCATAAGCATTTAAATTTGAAAGACAACAGGATTTGGCCCGTAAACCCCCACTGCGACATATCAACATCCAACCCACAAAGCTGTTAAATTCTCTTAACACGTATAAAAAAATTGAAATCGTTCGCACCTACGAGCACCAAAGTGTTGTCTGAATTTCAATCTGCATACAAACAAAACAAAACACAAACGCGGCCAGTACTTAACATACCTATCGCCGTTAAACTCTAGTAAATCCACTTTATTTTGCCATATAAAATTTCTTACTATAAATCGTGTAACACGCGCCGCTACCAAAGAGAGACAGAACGTGGAAAACATTGGCCACATGTAGTCTCTACGTCCGTTTAGTACGGATCGTGAAATATTACAACTGGAAAAAAATGTAGCGGGGGAGAAAAAATAGTGAACTATTTTCGAGCCGTATACGATGTTCTATTATATTGTCAATTCGGGGCCCACCGAGAGACCTATATACAATTACAAAATGTGTTCATCCAACTGCAATCTGTCAGTCCCAGTCGTGGCCCGTCTCACTATAAATAAAATGAATTTATTCGCGTGCGTTCGTCTTAATTTATAGTTATTTTAGGCAGAACTGTGACGTGATATTGTAGTATGCCGACTTGGGTGGTTATTCTAAGTTATTCCATATTTTTTTTTGTTAAGGACTTTAAGGACGATATACTTATAAAATCATTTTTGTTTTTCAGTCTAGAGAATAGCAAACGCATGAAAAGCAATCAGTCTCAGCCAGGGCCGCTGACGACCATGGACATTTGCATTCCAGACTGCAATCAAACCAGCATTCTAAGAATAGAACTATTAGTTAGTCTAATTAGACTTAGTTGTTAATTATATCACTTCTGTTAAATTGGTGTTTTAATTATTATAAGCCAAAAAAAATTCTAAGCTTTATTTTACTATATGTTTTCGTCATACCATTTAAATTTTTAATTGCTCCGCAGTTAATAATGAGGTACTTATGCAACGTTTACTGATTTGAGTATTCAATAATCTATGTAATTTGCTTAAATTAAAAGATAATTAAATTAGTAAATATTAGGTTAGAAGTGTGCAAGATACAAGAATAACCCTCTGGCGACTCTGTAATAAAATCATCCCGAATGATTTAGTTCGGAACATCGTCTACCGCCGTACAATACGTGCTCGTATTAGGGTAAAATCAGAAATGCGACTAAGCGACAAAATTAATAAACATAATTTTATCACTTAAAATGCACTATTTCTAATGTAACCTATAATTGGTTTTAATTATTATATTTAGGCTATAATAAAAGTTTGGAAACAGTTTTGAATATAAAACATAAACTTAAAGTTGCTTTACTGACTTTTGTTATGTAGCGTAGTTTTTTTAAACACCTTTGTATTTACAATAATAAAATTGTCAATATGTCAACGAAGACTAAATTATTATTGAAACCCACCATTTTATTTTTTAGCTTTATTTAAATGCATAATAAGGTACAAAATCGCTAGTCCGAAACAACCGTAAGGCTCACAATAAAAGATGTTCCTTTTTAGTTAATAATGTTTTCCATTCAAATAAGCTGCAAAATCCGGAACAATCCTAACGATTACAAGAACCTACGTTTCTAGTTAATAGACAATAATATTCATTTAAATATGTCAGATGTTGCAAAATCGCTAATTCGAAACGACCCTAACGCTTCCAGTAGAATATGTTTCTATTTGATACACAATAATGAGCGGCGCGATCATCGTTTTACATCTGCCTCGTAAGTAAGACGTTCACTTCTTATTTCTCTGCTCGCTTCGCGGTTCCCTAACACACTGCTTGTTTTATTAGCTATGTATTCATATCATACACTGAATGAATTAAGAGGCAGAATGCGTAAGTTATTCCGATATTGTTTGCCGCATAAGACACTCGTTTTATAGTCCAGAGATAGAGTGCAGTGAATATTGTCTACATTATCAGAGTATTAATTGTGACTAGTATAATGTTTCAGGTATCAATGGTAGTTTGTGCGGTATAGAAAGTTGTTGTTAATTTTTTAATTTATACTTCTTTTGGCGCATTGGGGAAAAATGATGAGAGTAAATTTTTACGATGTGCGCGTAAAACGTCACGAAAAACCGACACCATGAAATTAGCTAGTCAACATTTTTCAGTTTTTCAACAAAAAAATAACATTCGTTTTCTCTATAAACATAGCATAACGCGAAGAATACAATTTTTATTTAGAATTAAAAACATTTTTATCTTGTTACGCCAAAGAAGTATAACTTCTTACGTGCGTATATAAGTACACACACACGTTTTTAAAATAACAATGTTCTAATTTAGTAAGTTTTATAAAGCGGAGTGAAGTCATGGTCAAGTCAAGACTGCTAATCTGCATTTGGCCAGCGTGGCACACACAGACTATTGCCTAAACTGCTTTCATTCTGACAGGAGATCCACGAATAACAAAACCATAAAAGGATTAACGATGCTAATTGGTGAAATTGAGAAGTTTTCTTTGATATTCTGATATCAAATATTGAAATTATATTGCAATAATAGAATTGTTTATTTGAATATAACATTATGTTATTTATATTACATTGCAATGGTTACACGAAATAATGAATATATTTTCTCATTCGAACTAGATTTCTTAATGCACCATTATGATTAAATTTTATCAAGTCATCAGTACAAGAATACGACAATAGATGGCCTATATCTAAGATATTACTAAACCGTACTTAGCACCAAATCTCTTTCAATTTAGCCTCGTTAACACAATAAATCACGCATAGACGATAAATCATTTGCAAAAGAACTATACACAACGTTATCTGTGTTAAACGTTGATGTTGATAATGAACCAACCACTCGTCCCAGTTTCGAACATTTACTTGACACTTCGTACAAGGGGTGATATTCTGATGTCGCAAGCAACAGGCGCTGCACGCGCCGTACTATAATGAAATCATAAGTCACGATCTGACGGGCTCAATTACCATTTCGGTTAAACGTGTACTCCATTGCATATGAGACTGTATTAAAACTGTATAGAGTTGAAAATAAAATGTAGAATTGTGATTCGAATAGCGCCCTATGCAAACCTAATGAAAGAATGTGGTGCATTTCAAAAGTTAGAAGGCAAGGTGTCCGAATAAGCAAGAAATGAACGTTCTGGTATAATCAGATCATATCACACGGCTGTTAACAAGCTAAATGTGAGTAGTTATTATGTTTGCGTAACTTTTGAGGTGTTTTACTTGGTATTGCAGAACATTTCTATGCAAAGAATTCTTGCGGTTTCTGACACAAAAATATTTTTACCACGCACACATATTGTACATATGTGCATTTGTACATATATGTAAATGTTGTTCAACCCTTTTACTGATACCGTGCTGCTGTTAGACACAGGCCTCCTAACAGAATGACTAAGTTAAGAGACATGGACATAAAAATCGTTAATAACCGTCTCTGTTAAATCTTGGAAGAGTTCTCGCGCCTACAATTAGCCACCAGATTAGGGAGAGGCCAGTACAAGCGCAAGTATTGTGCAGTGATAAGCGACGCCCAATATAACACGACCTCCGAAGCGCGGAAATGCTCATACACGTCATACACGCTTTTCATACACGCTTACCTAGCTCTTGGACCGCGTCTGTTACACAACCTGAACCCGTCATTTATAATACAAACTTTAATTTATTCCACATTATTCTGTACACCTAATGCTTTTTGTATATAGTTATAGCATATTTAGTACATAGTGCTAGAACAATTCGTTTATAGAAAATAAGTTAATAATTTAAAAAGTCCAAACCAGCGATACATCTATGAAGCGACACAGTCTATAAATCACTATAGTAACCATAAACATAGTAACCATACACATAGTAGTTTGTGTTACCCAAGTCGAGTACTATTACAATTTTAAATTAAAAATGTAAAGGTCTTTAGATACGTAGACGTCGTAATATATGTACGTCCAAAAACAAGTCAATTCAAATTATCACTGACATTGGCTTTTCCTACTTCATAAGTAAAATTATGATTCCTACATCATAATTACAATTATTATTCCTACTTCATAAGTATAATTACGATTCCTACTTCATAAGTACAATTACGATTCCTACTTCATAAGTACAATTATAATTCAAGTACAATTACGATTCCTACTTCATAAGTACAATTACGATTGCTACTTCGTAAGTACAATATTGAGTTTGCGGTATGTATTTATGTTAAATATAAAAGTAATTCATTTACTATCACCTTTAATTTGTTAATCATAATATATAAACATAGCTTAAGTAACACTATTTAATCACAAATTAGGCTTAAACTATATTGAAAATGAACCTTAGTGCGACTTTCTTGAGTTGAGAATGTCAACTCGAAACTCGAAAAACATATGATTTAAACCGATACATAAACTAATTAACCATAGCTTGTGCAGTGGTAGTTGATAAAGAACATTCAAAATTTTACACATGCGTAATTTTAAACTCATACACTTAACAAAATTTTCTCATTTCAGGAATATTCGTTCACAGTAGGAATCGAATCCACAACCACCGGCTCAACAGTGAGGGTCCGCTAACCACTAAACTAACAGGTCAGTCAATTCTCACAACGAAGCACGTACCACACATATGGATTTTATTGACCACTATTCTAAAGTCCAATACGTATAATATCAACAATTTGTTGTAAAAATACCTACGAGCATGTAATGTCTGTTCAATAGCAACATGCACAAGTACTGCGCCTAATAGAACGAACATTCACTTTGCTAGTACTATATTTATATATAACACTTTTATGGTTCGTATGTAAGTAAGTAAGCAGTCAATAGGACCTTTATTAGACGAGCATGTACAACGGCTTCAATGTGTATAAAAGAAGCGAAAGAAGTTTATCAGGACTGTAGCGGATAGACATCCTTAGTCTCTGCCTCTCCCATTCGGAAGTACGTGTGACATTCATGTAAGTAAATGGTTCATGTTATCGACAATCACCTAATCTATTACAGAACGTGTATATAAAGAAATCTATGTGGATGAAACCAAGAAGACAAAAAACCTTCTCGTTTTGCTACGAAAATAGTACAATTTTGCTTTTTGTTTGTTCCTCACCATTTTACATTTGATGCAAGCACATTTTATATGATCCAAAACCCCGTCTTACTGTGAAAAGGCTTTTTATAATAAAATCATGTAAAATATGTTTTAACAGAAAAAAATCCGTTCTCTTTGCTGTATTGAGTATTTCAGCTCGAAATGGAAATCAAAGGTTATATAATTACTTAGAGTTTTGATTGTCTAATGCCTGATATGAATTACATCTGCATGCAATGTAAACAAGCTTACATACACAGGTCGCTCAAAAACTCACTAGGTATGTAGCCGAAATACATAAATGACATCATAATTTTGTGAATAATAAAAAAAGTAACATCACGCCTGTAATCCCCGAAGAGGTAGGCAGAGGAATGTAGAACGCTCCCACGTTTCACCAGTTACTTTTAAGTCCAACCGGAATAGGTGGTGAGCCTATTGCTATATACCGGGCACATATCCAGACACTGAGCCACTATTAGAAAATCTAAATTAGAAAATATAGTAGTGCCCGACCCGGGAATCGAACCCAGGACCTCCCGTTCGGCGGTCGCACGACCAACGAGGCAGTGATAAAAAAAATCTATTTAAGCAAATATTTATATTTACATGTACATACGAGTATGTAGTTTATCAGCCGTCTGGTTAACATATCAGAAGCTCTCTTGATGTTTACTTTGGGATCAGATGGCGGTGTGTGGAGATGTCTCAAGATATAAAAAAAATCCTTGAAGAAGTAGTGTTGTACACTCCCACATCTCACCAGTTAGGTGGACGGGCACCATGGGAGAGGTGATGAGCGTATTGCCATAATTCAGGTACAAATCTAGACTCCGAGCCACTACTAGATAATCTAAGTTAGAGAATTAGAAAAATCCAGTAGTGCCCGACCTGCCGTTTGAACCCAGAACGTCGCTATCGGCAGTCGCAACGAGGCAGTCATTTTAATATTTTAACAGAATTAGAAGCTTCAGAGCCTGCAAGTATGAACATCGCCGCTACGGACCTCTACGGTTACACAAAAATGTATAATTGTGTAGGCAGTAGAAAGTGAACACCGGCCCAACCAAGGCGTTCTCAGTTAGTTAACATGTTTGAACCCAACCTCAACATTGTTTTTCTTTAGATTTAGTTCTATATTGGATGCAATGACCGATTATTTTTTTATTGTTTTCATGAATAACACCCACTTTGTGGAATGTTATAAGAATTGCAACGACATTCCAACAGCGCACTCAAATTTTTTGCAGTAGGTATAACCCTAATCACGCAATGGAATTTTAACACAGAACAATGCGCATGCAAGTAATAAAAATATAACACGCATAATGCGAGCTAACGTTTACAGTGGCGTGAATATCGTACTCCTATGTATTCTACGACGAATATGCAAATGTCTCACATTGGGAGGTTGACCGTTCGTGGCATTTATTGTGTCTGCACGCTTTTGGTAAATATCGGTTCATCACAATCAGCCTATTCCAGTCCCCTGAGGGATATAGTCCTTGCCTGAGCAGTTATGCCCATAATCCCCACGCTGGGCCCCCTCTCGCGCGGCCTACGCTGTCGTCCATA
>DWDV01000568.1:0-16082 GCA_018245615.1 Mimoniades ocyalus
CCGGTGAAACGTGGGAGTGTTCTGCATTCCTCTGCCTACCTCTTCGGGGATTACAGGCGTGAAGTTACGTTATTATATTATTGTAATA
The DNA here is from genome assembly GCA_018245615.1 of Mimoniades ocyalus. Taxonomy (NCBI): domain Eukaryota; kingdom Metazoa; phylum Arthropoda; class Insecta; order Lepidoptera; family Hesperiidae; genus Mimoniades; species Mimoniades ocyalus. The sequence continues at coordinate 89 of DWDV01000568.1, forward strand.
ATTTGATTGACTTTGACGAATAATTTTTTTCTTTTTAGTGCATTTTAATTTGTTTCTTTATGAAGTCGGTTTTTTGGTTTGTTAAAATTTTTGTTTATCCTATTTTTGTTTAAAGTTTTGACAATTATAAACATATTTAATGTTTAATTAATAAATTAATGTGTTTATATATGTCAATTAAAGCTATTTTTGTACACTTTAATCATGTTGAGATTTATTTTAATGTCATATATTTTTATTTATGTTCTCAAAACTTTTAACCAACAGTTAATAGACAGTGTAGCTGGCTAGCAACACTTAAAGATAACTTACAGATTTGAGTAATCAGACTTTTATCAGATTCTTTATATTGATATTACATCCAGTTGATATGAGTATGTTTAAAATTGATAGTGATGTTTATTTAACATCATATGTCTAGTTCTATTCATACCGTAACATATCTTTATGTGTACATAAATATCTTAAAATAATAAAGTCTCATATAAAATAAAAAACTACAAACACTTTTTCATTAGTTAAAATGAAACTTATACTTAATATTAACTTATATTATTGAACACACAGATTTATGATAATCTTAGTAATAAAAAAGTTATATTTAATTATTGATATCTATCTTCATGCATTGATACTGCCTAGACCTTCATATTTTAAATTTCATTCTAAATAAAATCTTCAATTGTTACTTAACTCACACTAAACATATTTATACTCTATATATTTCTATGTACTCTATTTTGAAAATGTGTACAATACATTCGGTTTTTAAGTCATTCCTAAATTATAGTTAGTCTTTTCCCTACTTGAAGTTGTACTGATAATGTTTTCTGTTCTATTTTACCTCATCATCATCATTATCATTAGCCTATAGTAGTCCATGGGTGGAAATAGGCCTACTTTACCTCATTCATACAACATTCAAGAATTCATATGATTTTAGTATAAGGGCATATTCATTATAAAAAATATAACAATAATTACTAGAATAAAAACACATTGTTTTATCATATATATTGATTACTTCACTTCAAAGTCTGGAATTTAGAATTTTTCGTTACATTACATACTAAATAAGTATGTTAATTTGCTACCTAAAGTTAAAATATGTTAATGTGAAGTTAAATAAACAAACTAATTATTTAAAAATGTTCATGTTTAATAAATAATGCAATGCCAACTGATGATTGAATTACTTGAATGACTATGACCATAATAAAATATTAAGAAGTCAATGTAACACTTCTTAACAAATGCATAAACTTTCTATTTACTGATCACAAATCATTAAGTCAAATTCAAGGAATATAGAAGTAAACTATAGATATGAGCATTGAAAAATGTTTTGCATGAAAAGTTGATGTACCTTCTTCATCGTCATCCTCGGCTCGCGCAGCCAGTAAGCTGGCGAGCAGAGTTTCGTCATTAGCATCTCTCTCTAGCCGCTCGTCCTCTACATGGTTCTGCAAAGCGGCTTCCACGGCGCGCTGCACCAGCCGCAACCCCGGCCATGGCACTCGTCGTGCCAGTGCACATGCCACCACTGTTCGTTCGCACGTGTCCCACTGCTCGAATAACCTAGCCACACCCCCTAGCTGCTCGTAAAACGTTCCGTTCATCTCGCCAACACCATATCAATACCAGGATATCGGATTTGTTTGGGTTCTACACGTCAAATACGTGACAGATGATCTTTGTAACAGTTTCTTTGTGTTCGATTGCGGCACTCGTGGTGGTGGCAGCAGACGACCCGTCCGACGTGACCGCCACTTAATATTTGCATTAAATATGTAGGTAGAATAAAAACAACATTTATTCTGTTTCGTCGAACAGTCAAATTATCAAATTCCAAAATGGCCGACCACAGATACATCAGAAATATAATACACTGATGATAAGATTATAGATTTATAATGTTTACATGTCTCATTAAGACAACACAAATATTTCAAGTATATTATTATTTTAACATACATTGACTTATATCTAGGTATTTAAATAAAAATTTGGAAATACTTTAAAACCTAAAAATGCAAATGATCAGCGCTAGATGGCGGTTGTGAGCAATATTATATGTTACAAATTCAGCTACTGGCAATTAATTAATTTATTTGCTAATAATGTAAAATGTTAGACATGGTTACTATTAAATTCGTCGTTCTTGGTAAGTATTAGCTTTGTAAGCGGATTTTTTGCTTCCTGCAAAAACAAATATTTTGAATTTAAATGTTGCTTTTCTACATCCAGATAACAATGGTGGCACTAGAAAACATTAATAAATTAACATTGTAATTTAAAGCAATAATTAAAAATGATATCAAAATGCAATCTCAAATTTAGTTTTATATCCAATTCTCGTACATTTAAAGCTATATACACCCACGTTCATATTGTTGGTACATACCTAATATTAGTTAAGGTTTTATTTTAGCTATTTCGCAAGTGCATTAATTACATTGGGTTCAATGGGCTGGGGTTCCAATTTTAATTGAGAGCAAATGTCTGTAGGATTTTTTATTATGTTATAGGCTAGCGTTCGGCTGCAATCCAAATAATAACATAATCGCAATCTAATCTATTTATGGTTGGCGAGCATCTTTGTTGTGGCTTAAGATCGTGTTAATAGTACCTAACAATATAAAAGTCTCGGTTTGTGACCAGTTACCCAATTTTAACCGCGATTTCGGTCGCGCAGATTTCAGTTTTTGGGTTTTCCTAGATTTTCTTTATATAGTTCTAGGTGCGCCCTCACGACTGGCTAATCTGGACCCCAGCTAAACTGGAACTAAGAGTTAGCATAACCTGGACCCTATTTAAATACTCGGCCATATACGTAAGCTCACCTAACATTGGTATCATCTATATCTCCGAAACTTTGCTCTTTTCAATTTTTTGTCCATATAGTCTCCATTGTCCTATCTACCTACCTAAGAGTACCTACCTACCTACCTTGTCAGTCATTAGGTACAGTTTTACAAACTAGACTTAAAGTGTCAACCTAATCAAATGAACAGTATTTTTTCTCCAATAAATGATGAACGATATTGTTTAAATTGACATATACCTACATATGTTTGTGTGTTTATCTTTCAAGAATTTCATAATTTTTTTCCATAGTGATACATGAGCTTCTTGCGAGCTAGATAGCGCGCTTTCAAATTAGTTTAAGCGGCATCGTCGCTCAAATGTACCCTGAAAAAAAATTCCGGTTGAATAAGCTTTTTTGGGAATATTTATTTGACAAAACGTTGCTGCTGATTTGCACAATACTTAGTGAGGATTAGTATCTTTTTGTACAGTACAGTGACGGTGGTCTCGTTGGAAACGTTGTACAAGGGTTTAAAGGACAGTGAGGTAGCTTTTTAATGCCGATTCGTCGACCACCGAGCAAGTATACCTACTTATGAATAAGGCTGAATGACGGTTAATGTAAATGCGCCTCATCGTCTTTCATATAATGTATAATCGTTGTTAAGTACTTATCCTTTCATTTGCTGCTTTCCCTTAGAAGCGATTGTGATCAATGCTACAAAATCTGGCGAAATACTAAGTTGTCCGTTCGTGAACATCATCGTTAGCCATGATTTTCACCAATTATTAGCGTACCGTCAAATCTGAGGTAGTTTAAATAAACTCATTTATATACTGAGTCATAAATTACCAGCTTACAGCTTTTTACAGTACCTACCTACTGGCGGCAAATTACATTACGGCTGTTCCTGCTGTTACGACGGAAAGCTGCATAGATAAGCGGATTTGTTCTTAAATCATGTTAATAGAATAGAATACTTATTTCTTTACAAATTTGGTAATTAACTTCGATTTTATGGAAAGGAACTTTTATATTGATTTAAATTCATAATTATGTAAGCTTCTACATGGCTCTGGAATAAATTGCATATACCTACGTACGAATAAATTGCATATAGATACTTACCTTAATATTTACGCGCACCCAAGTTTGAACTGAAACCTACATTTTTAAAAACTTTTGTGCCCGATTAAGATATTATTTTTAGTTGAATTTTTAGTTTGCAACAAGTATTGTGAGCATTTCTATCATTTAAAAAATTATGTGAATCTGGAAGTAGGTACCTTAATTACAGACTGATTTAGCCGAAGTACTACGGACGAATGATCTATGAATGACTGCAAATACAAATATGTAGTGTAGTAAGTAATGATAACAATAGGTATAGTAAAATATAAGCTAGTTGACCAACTATAAGCGACTGAAAAGTTTAGCAGAGTGACTGAAATGAAACCAGTTTTGTTGGAGTAACAATATCATTGCTGGATAAAAATCAAATTAAAGGTATGTGCAAATTCAGATTCAAGATAAGTTGTGACCAAGTAGTTAAGGTAGTAGATAGTCGGTTAAATGTGAACAAAATATGAAATAAACACAGTTAATAGACAACAATCACAATAAACGCCGCTCAAATCAGTCGCCAATGTCGGAGTTGGTCGGTTAACGCAGGCAATTATTAATCGAGCGGTATTGTCTCTCGTTGTTTCATTTGCTTAGTACCTATAGCACATCATTTATTACACATAATTACATTTAAAACAATGCCTGGAACTCCGTGGACACCAGGTCGTTGTGTTTGTGTACCTAATAATAGCAAACAATGGGCGATGTTTTGTGACAGGAGAAAGTGGGATTCGCAAGAAACGGTCCAATTGTAACTAATTGTGCCAAATGTCCAACCCTTTGTGAGAAATTGCGATCGCCGAGGCAATGTGCTATGAAATTATACAATTTGCATATTCACTTCTTTTCAGAATCATTGTCTTCCAGGCGAATATCTTTTGTGACAGACGTAGACAAACTTAAGCACATTTCATGGTCCCGGCGGTATGGTTCGTTTGGGCATTCAATATGACTGCGTCATTCTGTCCTTAGTACGACGAACTGTATTCTGTGTACGTTATAGTACACAAATTACCTGCAAAAAATATTTTTTAGTTACACAATTTTCATGACAATTTCTTTAACATGTTGTTTTTGTATTCAAATGTTTTCCACCAGTTTATTATCAACTAGTGGATGACCGAGCTTTGCTCGGTATTTTTTTTTTGGTAAGACTCACCACCTATTCCATAGTGGGATGTAAACGTAACTGGTGAAACGTGGGAGTATGCTTCATTCCTGTGTCTACCTCTTCGGGGATTACAGGTGTGATGTTACGATATATTTATATAGAATTACGTATTGACTGCCTAGTTGGTCGTGTTGGTTGCAAGTGCGACTGCCGATCGGAAGGTCCTGGGTTCACTTCCCGGGTCGGGCACTACAAAATTTTCTAATTTAGATTTTCTAGTAGTAGCTTGGAATCTGGAAATGTATGGCAATAGATTCACCACCTATTCCATAGTGGGTCGTAAACGTAATTGGTGAAACGTGGGAGTGTTCTACATTTCTCTGCCTACCTCTTCGTGGATTACAGACAGACAGATGTTACGTTGTTATATATTACATATTGATGAAATAATAATAATTGATAAATTAAATAATATTTTTCGATCTTACCGACATAATAAAAAATTTAATAAATAAAAAAAGTTCATTATAAATTAAAAACAAAAAAAAGTCAGTCTGGAGACATCTGGTCTCAAACCCGGGTTTTCTGATTAATAATAAACGAACACCCGCCGTCCACCCGCTTTCCCGTCTGAGCTATTATGAACCTTATATTACCTTGCAGAAAATGGCGAAATTTACATTCGTATTCTCGTTTAGTTTTTCATTGCCTGAAAATCAGATAAAACGACATTTTATAAAAATTAAACCTAGCTAGATCGATTATTCGCCCCCGAAAACACCCGTGTGCGAAATTTCATGAAAGTAATTCCAGCCGTTTCTGTGATTCAGATTATATTTATACAATAAATATATTTATATATATACAACCTTTGCTCGTTTAAAGGTATAGAAGGATATAAAATTAAGTTTCACTGAGTGTTATTCTTTATAATCAAGCTATACCTATATAGGCTATTTTTATGCATCTGCGTTCAAAATTCGCCAATTAAATATAACTTCATCCGTTTCGCTTATAGAATTCATGTTGGTATTTCACTCGATATTTCAATTTTCAATAACTCGTCTACCGCGCCAGAGGACTATTTTGTTCTGTTGACATATTTTGGGATCGATCGATTTAACTGTTCCGTAACGTGCATTAGGTACATTCGAATTCCCGTTAGTTTTATTGAGATCTATAGAAGATTACTTTATATAAAATTATATGAACTGTACAGTAGATATATTATAATTTAATTGTAGGTATGTCCAAGTCCACTTGCATTTGTAGGGGTTGGCTGATAATCTTTTATTAAAGATATGACGTTGGATAAGTTTAATGAATAGGTAATTTTCGATAGCCATATTGCAAAGATTATAATTTAAAAATATTAATGCTAAGACTGAACTATATATGCATCCTGTCATATAAAAAAATATGTCGTTTTGTTACAACTCATATCCCGGTATTATTGTAAATCCTTTCTTGTTACCACAAGAAGATTTTCTACGCAGATTATTATTACACCGGAGATCATCAAACGACCCGGATCCATTAAAAATTAACCAATGGTCATTTTCAATTATTACGACAGAAAGCGTAAAGGAAATGACAAATTTTCACGCATATATGCACTTTTATCGTGATTCTTATTACATAATTACATGTCCAGTAACCATTCAAGAAACGCATCGGAGCGTCAACGGGGAAGCAACTGTCGTGGCTTTATTTGCGTATTGTACGTCACTTCCGGTTACCATTATGTATCTCAATAATGACCAGCGGTGGTCGTTATTGTACATGTGACACCAAAGGGTTATAATGCTGTAAATCGCTTTAGAAGGGACACGAAACAATCTTTTGAGATTACGAAATTTGTATAGACGTGAAATAGATATTACAGAAATAAATTTAAAAAATGGCTGCTCATACGATCTATTCAGCGCTAGGCGGTATCGATGATGAATTAATTATACTCGTATTACAAGTACAGCTTAAGAAATTTCTTGATTTTAATAACGGCCAAAATATAGTCTTTTATTTGGGACTACGATGTTTATAAATGTGATTCTTTTATTTCAATGCAATAACATCTTTCATGAATTCGAACCTTTATAAAACTCAGTTCAGATTTGGAATCGTTAATCTTTTTACTGCATGGCAATTACAACTTTATTAAAATTTACTACCAAATGTTATTGTTCGGAACGGTGGGACTCCTGCAGCATTTAAAGCTTAGTATGGATTATACGGTACAAGGGTATAAGCTATATGCAAATGGCAACTTTCGTCGTACACCTAACAGTAAACTGAATTGCTTTATAAAAGTGTCTATGAGCTAGAATATGGCCAGATTAAATACAAGGACTTGTGATAACTAACACTTTCTCAAGATGTTTAAATTGTGCTGTGTGTGTTCATTATTCTCTAGATTGTTAATTCATTGATTAGTGTCTGAGGGTCGAGTCGGTACCTAATCTTGGGCTCGATTTCCACCTAGGACAGATATTTGTGTGATAAACGCAATGCTTTTTTTAGCGGATGTAAAATTATCTATATGTATATGAATGTATGTAAATATAAAATTACCTCTACATATTTTACAATCTTAAGGTTTGTGCGAGTTGGCCCGAGGTATTAATATTAGAGGTTGGAAATTCTATCACAAAAATACCTCATCAATTTTTACATTTCTATGTAGGTACACGGATAGCAGCGGAAGAAACCTTTAACTAACAGCTGGGGATATGTGTTTCAGGTACATACCTCAATGTACAACTCTGCTGGTGAGTAGATAGTATTAGCAAATATGGATGCATTTAGATTGATATCTCATTATAAACAACGTTAAAGAAAAATGTACTTAATAAATATTGTCAAGTAATCATACTATATAACAACTTAAAATTAATTTTGTGTGTAACATATTAATTGAAAATTGAAATATTTTATCTATTTTATATTTAATTTAATTTCAGAAGACACGTTACACGACATGCAAAAGGTGAAATAATTCGCATGAATCGTTCCATATTGAAATAGTTTGTGGTTAATAATAAACCTGGAATAGCTTTTTTTTTGCATATAACCCCATAGATTTATGGTCCAATTCTATGCGGAAGGGTTAGTGAAACGACGGCGCGTGGCTCACCGCTATGTGTGCAAAAACTCTACAGATAAATATATGTCTTATAACTATCGTAATAAGATGTAATATTCCCAGATCCTATCGACTAAGTACAGCTGTGTCCACAGATTTGAGAATCGTATTTCTTAACATGACACCGTTTCACACAATCTTTTAGTTAAAAAAAATAAGTCGTCACCGTTATTATTCACAAATTCATATCTCAATATGCATCGAGCAATGTCTTAATTGAATTTTTAAGATGTACAATTATTTTTATTTTATTAATTCCTTAGAATCTCACATTATTTTTCGTGGAAAAGAACATGGTTTAGTACGTAAAATAATATAATAAGCTGGCTTTTTATAACCTCTTTGTAGTGAGTACCTATTGCATATATCTATATAAATGGTGGCTCGAAGTCCACCTTACTTCCGTAAAATTGTAATCAGCTCAATGGCGAAGCGCTCTCGCAATATTATAAAAATAATATTAAATTTTATATTCAGGAAAGAAGATATTTAAAAAATAAAAAATAAATAATAGTTAATAAAAAACTAAAAACACGCTTTTATAAAAAATGTACCAAAAAAATTAAAAATAAATAATGTAAAAAGTGTGTAAGTAAATTGTTAAAAAAAAGAAAAAAGTAAGTAAATGTAAAAAAGCGTGGGGTGCTTTTTAAGTAATCTGTTGATACCATGCACTTGCCTGCTTTAAATAGGCAAGTTGTACCTATATTTGGTTTCTCATTATGCTTATTTATAAAGTAATATATCGTAAATATATAATATGTAAATGGGCGTATTGTAATTAAATCCATGTAAACATGTACCTAAATAAAAATTATGCATGATGATACTACACATTTAAAATTCGCCAAAATCGAAAAAAATCACACGTAAAACAATATCATCTGTCACATTGCAAAAAACAATGTAGTCCCGTTAGATTTTAGCACAGGTAGCGGGTCCAACCCTTCTTTACACCCTTCAATAAAGCACAATTGACAAGCCCCGCCCTCACTCGGCGACGCTGGCTGCCAAACAGTTGCCACCCTCAATTGTATCTTAGACTCTTTAATAAACACACGCTCCTTAAGCGGCTGATTAAAGATGGCACTTTGGACTCCTTACTCGGAAGAAGCTCTGGATCTCAGCAAAATAGCTGTGAAAAAAGAAAGAATATCTCCAGTACGAGATGTAGTATCTAAATACCGATATTCACCTACTGTACCTTCGGAACCTACACGACCATACTATCCTGTCGCCATGTACCCAGAACAAAGTGTGCCTACCGCGCAGATATCACCGGACTCAATCAGATGTACATGGTCTCCGTCTCCGAACGATTCAATAGAATCTTTCGAACTCGACTGTTTATCGGATGACGTAGAATACCAAGCATTCGAGAGGGACGCCTTAAGAGCTATGGCTGAGAAGAATGGTGGTGCCTTACTGGGGAACAACCCACGCATGAGACGTGCGGTTCAAACTACCCAAACGGCGGATGTTTCGTACAGGAAGCAAAGAGAGCGGAACAACTTCGCGGCTAAGCAGAGTAGAGACAGAAGGAAACTACGCGAAGTCCGACTCGCTTTCCAAGTGACGTACCTCAAGAAGAAGTTGGCGGATTTACGTTCGAGACTCGCCGAACGGATATGTGTCCGCTGCAGATATCAATGTTGATGGGTGTTTTAGATTGAGCCAAGTGTGGATCTGCTATTATTCATTCGATGTGTTAAGTGTTGTGTGCAATTGAATTGAAACAGATGTAAATAAATGTAGGTCAATCAGAAGTAAGGTTTTGCATAACAAATGTGCAAGAGATATTTAATTTGAAGTTTTATTCAATGTGTAGCAAATTTTAGATTTCACTAGAATTCTTGTCTAATAGCTCAGTGTGCTATTTTGTTAGCTATAAGGATAATTTATTAATTGTTTTGTAAGATAATAAATAATGTTTTTTTTAACAATTATGTGTTATTTTATTATCCAAATGATAGTTAAAATTACCTTTTAAGATAATTTCACATATTCTACAATGAATGAATTATTATTATTTTGGAATATGATATGGTCAAAATTAGTGCACCTAACGCTTTATTCCATATGCGTTCAGAACTTTAGAGCATGTTTAATAGATTAATACAGAGTATAATAATGGGGTAACTGAAAACGTCTCATAGCTCTAATCGTTGTTATCTTAAGCCAAACCTCCTGCTTATTTTATACTTACAATATATTTAAGTAACATTTTCATATAATACAATTAACTAATCATATTTCATAATATTTTTTTTAACTTTTACGTAACTAACATAACTTAACCTAACCTTTGGAAAAAATATTATAATTTTAAACGTTTGCTACGTCACCCTATACTATATTATTACATTGGTTTTCTATTGGCTATCAGTTATGTGCGCCGGCGCAGGCCACGCCCACTGAGACGGATCGATTTGAAGAAATCATTTTACATTTGTACAATTATACTGAAAATAAAAATATAATATAAATTATAATGATTAGAATATAAATTATAATAAAAAAATAGGTATAGGTATTACGTTTATTAAAGAAATTGAAGTATAGTTAGAAGCCCTGCTGTGTTAACTGCTATTATGCCTATTGTGTATAGGTAACTAAATGTTTTTAATTGCCTACAATGGCTGTTAAGTAGTGCCTTAGGTACCTACTAATTATTCCGTGATTTTCACGCCGATGACGTATAAATTTTGTACTAAGTTGTACAAAATTTATCGTATGGTTATTTCTTGTTTGGTTCGTTATTTGCATTCGAGCATTGTGTTATTTGACTTAGAATAAATTTAATTGGAGAATCCAATGATGCTCACTAATTAATTTGGAGAATCCAATGACTTATCGAGTGAAACGTGGGAGGCTTCTATATTCCTCTGCCTACTTCTTCGGAAATTACAGGCGTGATGTTACGTTCAATGATGCTACATTCATTACACCGGCAAATATATATAGTACCTATGCTGTTAATAGCGTTACAGTTAATCGTTAACATACGAGTCACTAATTAAGTAGATTATTACATACGAGTATGTATCTGGCTACAGATCGGTTTACATCGGGTCAATATTTGCTTTCTTCGGTCTCAGGCACTTATTGATTTTTTTTAAGCCTGTACGCTGTATCTTTATGCTGGGTTCCTCACAGGGTAGGCATAGAGTAACGAGCGCCTAATATCTCAAATCTTTACAGACCTGCCGTGCTTCTTCCATATTCATCACTTTTTGCGTACCTATGCGCACGCCGGTTTCGGAGACTTCTGACTCCCCCATCAGCCAGTCGGGCCTATTTGATCAAGACAGGCCTAGCATGGCTCTTGCGTCTGTCAACATTTTTTAAAGTATTAGTAGCCTTATTTATGAAATGTATTATTACCAATTGGCAGTTTACCGGCGCACCTGAGAGTGGTTTAGGGTGCACGTAAGCTTATTTTATGTCAGCCTATCTTGACTAGTAATTGAGTCGTCTCTGTGTGAAATTCATTGACACTCAACAGTTAAGAAGCAGAATAGGTCTCGATATAGGTTGCCACGATAAAAAAATCCTTGAATTTACCAGTTGTCAACAGGTCTAAACCCCATATAATATAGAGAATAACATGTGTCTGCAATAATAATCTATAATGTAAATAGAATCTGTGTGAACATTAACAAAGACACGCGACAGTATTTTGATTTGCACGCGCCAGACTCCATTGTTCACATGAAATGCCTTTTCTGTGATCTTCTCTCAATGTGTTCGATATTTACGTACGCGAGCCAAAGATAACACTGGTCTGAGAGGTGAGATAAAGGATTATTGAGATGTTATCGTGCAGCTTGTCATATCTAGAATGTTCGAAGCCGGCACCGCAGCGCGCACGCGTCACTGTTGTATTGAATACACGAGTATGTAACGTCATCCGATCCCAAATTAAATAGAGCCTTCAGCTAATACAAATACGTATATACATTTCTACTTAGTTATTTATATAATTTTCATTTTCCGAAGGGCATTTTCCGAAGCGGTGGTAGTTTCATCTTGATGTACAAAAAGTGTTGTAATGAACCAATTTTGAATAAATGATATTTGAATTTGAATTTGTATAATCATTATTACAAAAAGCGTTACAAGTGCTACATTCCATATTTTGAACGAAAGGTGTTTAACAAAAGGAGGTGGTTAGCAAAAAATATTGCCCATATACGAGTAAGTATCTACGACGGATGGGGAGAAGTATTTTATTCATTTTCAAACAATTTCAATATGGTGTGATCTTCAGTACATAAATTGGTTACTTCGTCACCAGAATTCAATAAATATCGTTTCCGCAGTGTAACATAAATCAATTCGAGAACTAATTTGTATCAATATAGTTCTAGGAGGTATTCATCGTGTATATTATGAAAAAATTTATAACTGCGCGTTGGTATCAAATAATTTAATAATATAAATTGTCATTGAATAATGTACTAATAATAATAATAATTAATAATAATTGTAATAATGTCATTGTACTTAATCTTCCTGTAGATCTTTTGTACAGTATACTTTTACTATTGAAAATTCTATGAGCGTAAACATAATTATATTGTTAGCTGTTATACACCATAATAAGGCGATTCAATTGCGATAATTCATATTTCCTGGTTAAAGAATGCGCGCGATTGTTCTGGATTATCCCGGAACTTTCTGGAATGTGTGTCGAATTGAATGGCAATGGCCACGCCTTCAACGCGGATATAAATAGACTACTCGACGGGAATAAAATTCATTTGGTTAAAGACCGTGAAAACGTGAAGATCAACTGCGGTACTTGTTGCGATATACGAATAGTGTGTCGTAAACTTTTTTAAAGCGTATTTTCAATAAGGCCGCCATATTGTATACCTAATAGAGTTACCGTCGTAGGTACATCAGTGGCATCTTATTAGGGCAATTTTCAATCTTACCATGCAACAGTGTGGCACATATTTCATGATAAAATAAACATTTTGAAATTTTGAACATTTTGAATTTTTTTAATTTGATGATTAAATTGTTGTATCTAGATAACTTACATATCACTGGAGTTGACCTTTTCACATATGACTGGCAGCTGGCTCAATGTTAAGTGGGTCGCATTCAGCATGCAGGATTTGTCGCCGTAGTGCAGATCCTCAGCCGTCACCTTCGATGTCGTACCTAGCGAATAGTATAAAATTTTCATTGCATGAAATTATCATACACAAACGTTAGTATCTATGTGACAAGTAAGAATCAAAATAACACGCTCCACGTCATAGGGTAGATGTAAGTAGGACCGTTATATCACGCTAGATATCACTTGGTCTCGGGACCCCGGCGGAGTTAATAGGACCCCCTCATTCTTACCGAGGTTCCGTACAAGACGAAATAGCAAGACGTATACATGCACATGCAGCTCCGTTAGTAGTTATAGAAGGAAATCTCTGTATCTAATATAAACCCAGTGCGGCATCTCTATGAGATACGTGCCAAGACCTGCAATTGGAGTGGTTCTACCCGTATTGACCTGCCCATCCTGTGGCATAGGCTGTTTAAGTCGACAGGAAGGGGGGCCTGTCGTTAACATTATACATATTGAGAAGGAACCCTTGTGATGTATGGAACGGTAAAGTGTGCCGATGCAATTGCACGGAATCTTGTGAAGTAGGACTTTAATAGGTCAGAAAACAGTCGTACTGCGGTAATAAACATATACGTGATTTAAACCGGTGCATTATTCAATCATAATTGCATGTGTTCATTATGTTTTCTTACACAATTACTTTTCTACTTTCACTCCTTGTTCTTTCATTTGACTGCTTGTTTTTTCATTTGACTGCTTGTTTTTTTATTTGACTGTTTGTTCTTTCATTTGACTGCTTGTTCTTTCATTTCACTGCTTGTTCTTTTATTTGACTGCTTGTTCTTTCATTTGACTGCTTGTTCTTTAATTTACACTTTTGCAAGAATCAGTTTTGTCTTAATCAAACAATCGATACATTTTCAGTATTAACACTCGTAGAACAACAAGCCATCGCTTTTTGTGTTGTAAGTTAATTTTGTTATATTCATGGTCGGCCAATGTCAGGGTCGGGCCACAAAAAACGCGATTACGACTACCACGTAATATCTTGTTGATTGATAGCGCCAACGTGCTCGAGCAAAAACTAATGGGCATTTTTTTTGGTTTCACTGCTTTTCTATTAGTAACGAAGTGACAATGGATAAATAAAGGTTTGCTTAACGTATTTATTCGTATGTAACAACTTAAGCTAAGCGATACAAGGGCGTACTTAATGCCTAATTGCATTCTCTCCATCAACCTGACCAACCAAGTTCTGATCATCTCAACCCTGAGATGTTTTGCTATATTAAATTGTATCATAAGACAACATCACCCCTGTGATTTCCAAAGAGGTAGGCAGAGGAGCGTACTACAATCACACAGTTCACTAGTTACGTTTAGGTCCTACTATAGACTAAGTGGTGCGCCTATTGCCATACACCGGGCATAAATCCAGACCTTGAGCCACTACTAGAAGATCTAAATTAAATAATCCAATAGTGCCCAACCCGGGACTTGAACCCAGGACCTCCAGATCGCCAGTCGTGCTTGCAACCAACGCGACCAACGAGGCGGTCAAGTTATCATAAGCTGTAGGTACTTAAGCATATATAATTGTACCATAAGCTGTGTAGCATAAAATGATAGTCAATCAACTTATTAAAGCTTATGATATAGTTTAATGTTCATTACAATGAAATAAGACATAATAAAGTGAATATTAAGCTCATTGGAAAAATAAGTTCGCTAAGAAAATAAAGTACATGCAAATTTAAACAAATCCGTTTTCCTTATATGTTTTTGAGAACGTGCATAGTAGGTCAATAGACAGAATGACCAATGAATACATTCAAGGACATCCAGACTCACATATTATCATGCAGATATGTGTACAAAACATGTGAATGCTAAAAGCGAACCAAACTTATACATTATGTTACGTAACGCGTCTGATGTGATTCGAACACTAATGATCTGCTGATCTATTCGAAACCATTGTTGCTACGGTGCTTTATAATGACCTTGTTATCATCACCGGATGGATACCTGGCTAAACATACAACCAAATAAGAAACCTGTTTCCACTTATGCATTTTAACGATTAAAATATTACTTGCCGCCACGGTAGACAAAAATATCGTGAACAAAGCACACATAAATATTCTGCAGAATATTCTTTAAGGTGTCTGAAGTTTGCCAACTCTCGCTTCGTTAGTGTGGCAGATTATGGCTTTAACGTTTATCATTCGGAGATGAGACCCTAGATGAATAATGGAACGGAGATTTAGGCTAGTCGTATTCCTATTTTTGAGACGTTTCTAAAAGCTTTTAAATCGGTACTATAAAAATATATCTATAAATTGTTGACGCATGCAGTATACAAGTATCTTAACAATAAGACACACAAATTAAAATCGGTCTGTACAGGATGTGCATACTCGCACGTATTGTCATGGGAATTATGTAGATAACCCATTAATATGCCATTGCTGAGCACAGGTTACACCTCAATCACCGGACACTTGAGAGCCTCATTTCATGTCTCGCGATATGATTTGTCGCAAAGTGTACTCGTATTTACGAAGACATTTGATAATACATTTGGAATTTAGAATCACGTTTGGAGTTGCATTTAGAATCATAATTAGGATCACATTAAAATCACATTTGAAATCACATTTGGAATCACATTTGGAATCACATTTGGAATCACATTTGGAATCACATTTGGAATCACATTTGGAATCA
>DWDV01000569.1:0-16078 GCA_018245615.1 Mimoniades ocyalus
CGTCAAGAGAGCTTGTGGTATGGTAACCAGATGGCTGATAAACTACATATATACATATAAATATATACTTAAATAGACCCATTTTTTTACACCCAGACACAGAATAAAATACTTGTGCTCATCACACAAATATTTATTCTGGGTGGGAATCGAACCCAAGACGCCCGGCGCAACAGTCAGGTTCACTAACCACAGCGCCAACGGGCCAGTCGAATTGATTATATTAAATTTACAGAAATATTAAAAATATCATTGTCATCATCCATTTTATTTTTACACTGTTATGCACGAGTCTACTTTCATAGTATATAAGTTTAAGGCTGTATTCTACCACGTTGGCGACATATGGTTGAAAGACTTCACGCACATTGCAGAGAACTCTAGATTGTGTAAGTTTCCTCGCGGTTGTCATTTATGATTAAAGCGAGTGATATTTGTAACGAATTTTAAAATCGTACGTAACTTAGTATAGTCAAGGGGGCGCATCGATATTAAAATTCTCAGACCTCGGGGATGGGAAGATGAAAGCAAACCAACGGACTATCACTGCTCAAAAAATACACATTTCTATCAATATCCAAGTTTTACTTTAATCTGAATGACTTAATTTTACTCATCAATATTTATATACAATAATTATTGTCGACATTGTATTTTTCAATCGTTAACTACGATTTAGTCTATGCGTAATAAAAAATACAGTAAGGTGTTGAAGCCGTGGCGTCAATACACTTTGGCGTTTGTTGAGAATCAACAGTCAGATCACGGCGAACTGAATTGCACTTACCTAATGCACGTGACGAAGATCTCGTGACATAATATTTTAGGATAAAAGATAATAATTAATCCTTTATAATACCCACAGTCACATAGTAATATTTATGTTAAAAGAAAGAAAAGACACAAGATAAGATACTAGATCCTGTTAAATGATAATTGTCAAAGACATCCATCGTCCAACTAGTACGAATAAAAATACTTTGTACGCGTCAGAAAAAGTTGCGTAAATTTTATAGATTATTTATTAATTTTTATCATTTAAAACATTATAATATACGCCTGTCAACATTTGTCACCATTAATTCCTTCAAACGATTAGTGAGAGATTATTACTCTAAACTTTAAATATGTATTTATTTGTATTATTTAGGTATTGGTATGTAATAAAAAACAATTGTACGGTATTATGAATTCAATGCTACCAACATAGCATCAAAATACTTTTGCATCTTTTAATTCTTTTGATAACGAAATGTCATAACAAAATTGCATATATTAAAGAATTTAGGTTAGCGACAAAAATAATCTACAAAGTATTTTATACCAGCGATATAGAAGAATTTAATAAACCAATTTAATATTTTATTTTAACATAATATTTAAAATAGAAAATGTGTAGCGAAAAGGTGCGAGTGATTCATTGAATGATAACTGCAGGGGCTCTGTCTCGTGCGTCCGACTGACGAATCGAATTAAAAGGCTTATTGTGTCTACGTGACAGCCCTTCAGCCCCTCAACTCACGGCGAAGACGCGTTTTGTTTCAAGCAAACTAAAATATTACAGGCCATTCACTAGATCCCACCCCAGTAGGGGAAATCTACTTGAATTTGTACTCAATTTTTAACAGGGACCGTTAATTAAGAGAGTTTCTCTTTATTGGCGAGGCAGCCTTAATGCGTTAATTGTCGAAATGCAATCTCGGAACGCGGCTTTTTATCATTCGAACCCAATTTTTGCCTCTCGCTCCGATTTTATTAGAATGATTAATGAATTTTAATAAGTGTCGTTCTCAATTAGTGAAATTTTACGAATCTGTTTTGTTATTGTTTTCATTTATTCCAGGGAAAATTTTATGTAACATTTGTATATAGGAATGGTTTGAGTAATTACATTGATACACGATTATATCATAGACCTATTATATAACGTACCTACGAGTATAATATCGTGTATGGATTTTTATATGTTATTTATTTTCATATACCTATGTATTGTTTCAGGCGTCATTACGACTACGAGTACCATCACCTTCCGACCAACTAGATCAAGGTAAGTTTTATTTTAAAACGTTACATAATATTCTAAAAAAAATATTATCTCCTACATCTGGTATTACTCCTACTAGGTATACTAATTTACATTCAAATAAACGCATATTATTACATCTTTTAAAATCCTTAAAAACCTCTCGTCAATTTCCCTACCAATGGCCAACGTTTGCCAAAAAGGCTGTAAGAAAAAACACAGCCACTACCCTTGTACAACATGTCTTAATTATTCATTACATACCACGACGTTTCTTCGAGACGCCGCAGCGGCCAAAAAACCATAAAATTATATAGATACTCAAACGAACACGCACATTAATGAGGGCCGTGCAATATTTATACACAAGCTACCCTAATTGCTAGGGTGGAGAGTGGAAAAAATGGGCAATTTCACGTAATGTAATATGTATATTTAAGGCGGAATTCCCAAGCTTCACGGTGAAATTTTGTCGCGGCGATACTTATTTTACGAAATCACTTCAAGTGTTCGTGTGGACGTTCGCTCGGAAGCGGCTCTACTTCCTTTTCAATTTGCAATGTACACCTGAATATTTTCAACTAGCAAATTCACATAGAGCCTGTCTGTAAATAATGTTTTTATAACACAACATAAAACGTGTTTTCGGCCACCGGTCAACAAAAGTTGTAAAACGGCAACTGTCACAAAAGATAGTCGAAAATGTAATGTTATTTATACGAGCTTACTTTTAAGAATATACAGCAATTAAAATTATATTGAAGTTTTGGTAATAGAGCAATCTTCAATTCATACATAGGACGAAAGTAGCCGGGATTTTATTTTTTCAATATGTTTAGGTGCTCAGCGCGCTCCCCTCGCCGCCACAATTTCCTCTTGACGGAAACCCTCAATCTAATGATACGCCTCCGTTAAAAAACACAAGGAAATTTAATAACGCCACAAGCCCACCGACTAGGAGAGAAAACAAAGAAAATTTAATTTCGACGATTCCCACATGCTCGATATCGTTCAGAAGTTTTGCAATAAAAAAAAAAAAAAAACGGCCTTGGCTCTTCCCGCTAAGATTTAAAATCAGGCCAGATGTTATAAGCTGTGTACCGGGTGATGTAAATATTCGTACTGATATCCATAACTGTACTGTAAACGTCAAATTAAAACAATGAACGCAGTAATAACTAACTTACTCATTACCACGTTGCATATATATTTCCGCTACGACACAGTAACATAACAGTTAGGGTAACAGGAAAAACCAACAAACAGCACGACGAAAATCTGCATATCACGTTACGGGGACGTTTACCCTACAGCAATTATCCGGTAGGAAGCTTTAACACATTTCAAAGGTAAGCAAATTAGTTCCGCACTTAATGATCCGACAAAGAGCGTAAATCTTTTTAAAATGCTCACCCAAAGTGTTTCCTTTTTGTAGCGTACGTAAACAGTGAGTAAAAAAATATTAGCATAAGCCCGCCCCGCATATGCAAATCTGTCGGCCCGTACGTGGAAAGGCGGTGAAAATTGTATCAAATTGTTCCAGCGACACGTAGGCTTTGCCGGCAATTTGTCAAGCGAGCAATAATTATTTTGAGCCCCCGTCCCGCTGTGAATTAGGCACACGGTGGATCGTACGGGGAATTTTAAAGAGGTAACATCTCCTTGCGTATTTTGTAATATTTGTTGATTACTACAGTTAGAGTCAGTCACAAAAAAAAAATGAGGTTTAAATTTATTATTTTGATTTTATTCCACTGGCTAAACTTTTTATTTCACATTTAACATTTTAAATAATACCTATATTATTAACACTGTGATCAAAATATGTATATTCGACAGTGAATTATAAATTAGCTTAGTGGTGGTCGTACAAAGATAAAGTACAAATAAAATAATTAACGAAACGGAATTAAACTAATTAAAGAATATTACGTGTGTCAGTTTATTCTGAATCTTTGGTCAAGTGGTTGCAAGCGCAACTGCTGATCGAGAGATCCTGGATTCTATTCCCAGTTCGAGTACTTTTGGAACTTTGTAACTTGAAATTTCTTGTAGTGGCTCCGAGTCTGTATTTGTCTCCGCTGAATGGTAATAGGCTGGCATTCGATGATGGGACGTAAACGTAACTGGTAAACCGTGGGAGTCGCCTACGTCTCCTCTACCTACCTCGCCTCTGCCCACCTCTTCGGAGATAAGAAGCGTGATGTCACGTCAGTATATTCACTATAAATTTAATATTAGTAATTACAAGCTTTTCTCCTACGAAAATCGTTTAAAAAAGAGCACTTTTAAGGATCATGATTTTGTTTTGTTGGCAGCCACCGAGGGTTCTTGTTTAGACGTAAACATTGGCCGACACGAACGGACATTTTCTCACGCTTTCAATAAAAACAAACTGCGCAAATCGTCGAACGGAGGTCTCGTTAAGCCCGGCTGGAGTGGGCCGCTGAAAAATGTTATACGCCACCTGTGGCGCGTAATCGTATGCGTTTATCTCCGCCGGCGACGCGTGCAGCGGACGCGCGCTCGCCATGACACATACACGGATGTACAAAATGTTATTCATTTTTTAAATATCATCAATTTTGTGTTTCTCATTCAAATACCAATAATTAGTATAGTACGAGTATGTGGAAGATTTATATTTTTTTTCATTCATAATTTGTAACTAATTAAAGTATTGATTTCTTTTTTGTACATTGTAGGTACAATAAATATAAATCCAATCTATATCATACGAAGGTACATAAGATTTAATGCAAACTTAGCCTACCTAATGAAACTTAATTCATCTGGTATTCGTTTGCGGTGTTAGCATATTATAAACTTCCTCACGAATCGAGTTGCAGGAACTAATGTATGTTACTATCGCGTCCATACCTCATCCGGTTTTCTATATCCAGAACATCCACATTTACACGCGTGGATCCGTTCAATTCGACACCGACACTGAATGTATGCGGCGGCCGGCATCGGGCAATTATCGTTCACGCAAGCACCGGACGCTCCGCACTCCGGTACACAGCGGTGCGGCCTCTAGTCAATTAACACGCCTATTGCAACCCACTCAATTGCGTGAACCGATTTATTGGATAAATCCACATCCCTCCTAAAAAAATATACGAAAAAAGGAGAAAGTTAAGGGTTAATGGCAGAAAACATTCGCAATGTAACCGTGTAATTTTCTAATAGGTTCAACGTTTCTGTATGTATATTCATCTTTGTAAAAACCTTTTATAATCGTGTCTCAATTCCTACACTTCCCAAAGTATTCAAGTTCAAATAAAGCGAGCAACCTCTCGACATCGCGTAGCTACACAATTTTCCCACGGTTATGAGGTCTTAATAGTGAACCCACGACCTTTATGAAGTCGGGCGGACACAATAACGATAAAGGTGAGCACAAAATCCGGACAATAAACTCGGCAAAAAAAGCTGAACGAGGGCTAGTGCGGGGAAATAGTTCGTGAAATTTCGAAGGGTCCTGCGGACGGTATACGAGGCGTGTCCCGCGCCGGGCGGACACTTTACGACAGTCCTCTCAGTAAACCTGCCCATTATGTTGGGTTAAAAGATCGTACTCCCGCGATATAAAGATGCCGAGAGCTAAGATTTGTTGCTGCTTTATGGATGTAGAAGGGTTGTTGGATGCAGCGGAGGGTATTATGATCATGTCGAGTGGCGAGGTTGTATCATTTTCAGAAGTCAACATTGCGTACATGATGGAGAGACTTTAAGGACTGCGCGGGTACCTCGAATGGTTTACGGGATTATTAGCATTTTATTTACGTTGAGTACCAACCGCTATGTTGTATTCACTCTGACGTTGTTTTTTACTATTTAATATGAACAGTGATTTCAAGTAATGTGGCACACGCGCTGATATAAAGCTATTGTATAGCTCTACTTTTATCAAGTGTTAGTTAATTATATTAAAACTACAAATTAGGAGAATATCTTGTATGCACGCAAACACTACGTTAGTTCCATCACCGACCCGTTCAAACAGAGCCAAAGACACATAAGAGTGATCCAGACTCTCGTGTAAACAGCGTCAGTTCGTCTCTCTTACTCGCCGTTAGCAAAAGTTTAAAATAGTCTTTTCATTAGATTTAAATTATCCTACTAACTGAGATCTAGTCACAAGACCAGACTGAGGAATAGTTAGAATATTTACTTTATATGATTACTTCTATCTCACTCATCTAGAAACATAAATTAAATTAAAAATAGAAATTTTTAAATATCTTTTATCTACATATTTTAGTGGCAAGTACATAAATGACTGTCTAGTAGTTCGAGTGGTTGCAAGTGCGATTGCCGATTGAAAGGTACTGAGTTCAAATCCCGAGTCGAGTATTATTGGATTGTTCTATAAATATAAGAATAAGGGTACAAAAGTAGATTTACAGTGAAAAGATACAAAAAAAATATTGACACTATTATAAAACTACTGTATTTTCTGTACTACTTTCTCTACTTCTATAAGAAAACTTCATCTAAATTGTCCTCGTGAGGCATGCTTAACAAAACACTAGCAACATTACTCTGCTGAATTAAAAGGCTAAGGCTATGTGTGACATAATTGCCAGAATAATAATAATTTATAACAGTGATAGCCCAGCGGTATGAAATTCAACCTCTCGTTCCAGGAGCCCGGGTTCAAATCCAAGCGCGCACCTACTCGTATTTACAAAATGTGCGTTTTAAATCTAAATATCACTTACTGTAACGGTGAAGGAAAACATCGTGAAAACCTGTACACGTTAGAGTTCTCAAGAAAAAGATTATTCTTTAAGGCGTGTGAAGACAAAAAACCCGCACTTGGCCAGCGTGGCAGACTATGGCATTAGCCCTCTCAGTCTATGAGGAGCCCCATGTTCCAGCAGTAGAACGATAAGACGGTAGGGACAAAAAATGCATATCTTAATATATAAATACTGTTTTATTGGAATGTATCTATAAAATTGTATGTATCTACATTCCTCTGCCTACCTCTTCGGGGATTACAGGCGTGACGTTACTTTTTTTTATCTATAAAATCTTTTTCGTTACATTTGGACAGTTCGAACAATATACAATTACGATTTATTGTATTCTTTAAATAACTTTTGTACTATTGGTACTGTATTATATTATTATCAATTTCTCAATAATTCGTAAAATAAAATATTTCATGAATACCGTACAAGCTTCGTATAGTATGTCTTTTTAATTAAAGAAATTTTATAAAAGTGTGGCTGCGTTGTTAGTCGTGGTGGTTTTTTTTTTATTTTACTCATCATTTAAAATTTCATTTAAATATGCCCAAAACAAGCTCACGTAAATTTGATAACGACATGCCACAAGTACGTTAACAACTTAGTAAATTACAAGTTCAGAAAACTTATATTAAATAACTGAAGAGACATACAACGGATTACACATTGATACTATAAATGTTTTTCATTATCATTTTTTATTAATATTTATGTACTGTTAGTTATTATTCACATAATTTGAAGTTTATGAATGTTATTAAACAAATGTATCTGTTAAATGTTAAATGTATCTGTTTTTTAATATCCGTCTCACCACAAATCGACAGCTGTGGGTTTCAAATTCATTTTGGTTAAGTTCTTGCAAATTTCGTCCAGCATACCCTACTCTGCGTGTTGCTTCATTAAATGAAACGTGTCATTTTCAAATATGGTCGCAATACACGTAAATGCCGAATTAGTTCCGAGTCGAGACGTCTGCGGCTAATGGCGCGCGATCGTGAGGCCACTACAAACAGGACGCAAGGTGTTTTGCTGTTTGAAATAGCCCTTACACGATACGCTATATTTGCACTCCTAGTTACCACAGGTACTAAGACTTGTCTGTAAACGTTTCTCATTTGGCATTTCAGTTTATTGACGATCTAGCATATAAAAAGCATAGTATGTTTTATGTATGCCTTTGTATGTATACAAAATATGAATATTGTATGTGTGTAGATGTAAATGGAATCATCACCGCGAAGTGTACACCTTGCACAAATTATGTCCATTACCGAGAACTGCATGTGATAGAATGCCGTCAGGCAATTTTTGCCCCCTCAGTTAAACTGTCACACAAGAAAATCAAATAAATAAATACTCTACAGTACCTACATATATAACGCGTCATCGGATGTTTCTCTATCCTGTTGAAATGTACACTACAACTTATTTTCCACTGACGCCCATTTGCCCCAAAGGTTTGTGAGGCAACTACTGCGGTCAGAGTATCGCCCGACACGTCTTGCCGGTCAATCCTTTTGACGCCCGCGCTGCGAACCGGCCCTTTGAACTCGGAACACGCCGCAAACATTTATGCATACACCTTTGAATATAATGATAAAATATATTTAGTATACCCAAATAAGTTAAATGTTTCAAAGACTGTCGTTCACTATAGCAATATACACTATTAAAATTATTCTAGTTACTCTTATCACCATGTTTATTAAATTTCCGATGGAGTGTCTGAAAGGAAGTCAGAAGTCGGCGAAACTGGCGTGTACGTTTTTTGTCTGCTGCTGTTACTAACAAGCTAGGTGTTGAGCCGTCGTCACAATCTATTGTGCAATATCTATAAATATGTGTATAATCAACACATATGTATACTCGTATATTAGTAAAATAAATATTTTTTTATATATTAGCGTAGGACGACCTCCGGCTAGGTGGAGTGACGATATACGCAAAGTGGCTGACAGCGGTTGGATGCAAAGAGCTGAAGATGGAGCTCGGTGCCGTGCTATTGGAGTGAACGGGAATAGGCTGATGATGTAGAAGGTGATATTTGTAAAATAAAATAAAATTATAGCGTGAATAGGAAAAAAATCAGATCGAATCAGGCGTCAAGCTGGTTTTTTCAAAACGGTCTTACGTCAATCACATAGCGTAACGTTAATACAAGCAGAAAGAAGTACCTATAACATTAAAACATGAGAATAAGTGCTTCGAAAGTAAATATAAAAATTGCACATACGATTGAGGCGAGAACCTTCTTCGCGCGTTTCACAGCAACATCCTTTTAACCTGTGACTTAGTCTTTGTACTCACACCTACAGACCGCAAATATTTGTGCACGTGTTTAACAGACTGGCATTCCGGGAATTATTGTGCGAAATCAAGCGAAACGTTTTGGTATTGCGATAGCAAAAACTTAACGCGTAGATTGTTTTAAGCGAACTAGGTAGCGAATAATTAATTACATGTATACAATTTATACGAGTTAGATGTATTTAAATAAGACTGTATCTTAGGCTAACTTTAACATGTGTTAATAAGATTATACTAGACATAATAATAAATGTGCCAATTAAAATAATTCGGGGATTACAGGCGTGATGTAACGTACGTGTAATAATTATATTTATACATAAGTAATGTCTAATATAATAATTTCTCTTATGATAAATTTCAAGTTGATTTTTTGACTGTGCGTTTATTTCTTCGTGTAATTTTTGGAAAATTTCCAGCTCAAAAAATAATAATTAAGTACATATTAAATATTTATACATTGATTTTCTATAATAGTTTTGTTCTCCGTACCGGGGCGGAGTCAGACAACATTCTCTGATCCCGTGGCGGGATACAGGGTGTCGCAAGAGGCGACTAAACTAGGCGTTGGCAGATCGTAGTATGCTGTGATGTGCCTAGGCACAGCTAGATGCCCTGGCCGATTATGGGCAGCAGCGCAGGCAGAACCCCTCT
This sequence comes from Mimoniades ocyalus, assembly GCA_018245615.1. Lineage (NCBI taxonomy): Eukaryota > Metazoa > Arthropoda > Insecta > Lepidoptera > Hesperiidae > Mimoniades > Mimoniades ocyalus. The sequence goes on from DWDV01000569.1 coordinate 9,751, forward strand.
GGGAAGGCTTATGCCCAACAGTGGACATCAATAGGCTGATGATGATGACGATGAATAGTTTTCTTTAGCTTTTTACCCATAGACACGGATGCGATAGATCGAGAGAATATTCCAGAAGAAAAAACAATAACACTACACTTATATAAATTAACTTACTAAAGTAGATACTATTATTTTCAATAAACCTTACCAATTTGAAAAAGTTACTCACAAAGAGGAAAATACGCATGATGTAGCTCGATTTACAACTGAAATAAAAATTAAATTTCCCGAAAGCCACTAAATATGTATTAGAATCAAAGCAACGGGATGAGTTGGAAGTTGGCTCGTCCGGAGCGCGGTTTCACAAAATATGCAGCGCGGGCGCGTCTCCGAACGTACCTCTGCATATTACATGAACCAACTTTAACGGATTTCTTCAATATTTTAGCGTGGGAATTTCTTTGTTTCATATCTATTTTTGCGTAAGCTTCGTATCTGGTTCGGTGTGTTTTCTTAGTAGCCACAGTGTGGTCTATGGTAGGTATATGTTACTATGTTATGGATAATTCAAATAGTAAACAACGCAAGCTTCGTTTCGAAAGGTACATAGGTATATCTTTAAGAAGATAAAGATTTTTAATACAAATATATATGGAATAATAAAATTTGTGTAATAGATATTAAATACACCATCTTTAATTAAGTATTGTTGCACCTTATGATTTTTTATACTTAACGTATGTAATTAATAACCAAATATAGTGGCAAACAAAAAGTAACATCACGCCTCTAATCACCGAAGTGGTAGGCAGAGGAGTGCACTACACTCCTACGTTTCAAAATAAACAACCATTTATAATAAATTACAGAAGTTCACTTGTAACATTTTGAACGCTCGCGGTACTCGACTACAGATAATGGCTTGTACCCAATACTCCGTAATCGGTGAGAAGAACAGCAATGCATTACACATTACAGTAGGAATACAAGCATACCCTGTGACTTGATTTTATTCAGACTGTCAATTAACAATCAAACGGTATTTACTTATTCATTATTACAATTATCTAAATAAAGAATCGTTATCTTTGTTGTGTTAAACAACATATCTCTATTAAGACAACAAATTTCATACTTCATCTTTTTCTATGATTTAAACAAATAAATTACCATCAAAGCAACATAATATTATATCTAATCCACAAGTTATGAGAAACGATATCCTAGACCACTATTCCATAGAAAATCTTGCACCCTCTCAATAACAAAAACCCCTGGCTATCACATTATACTATGAACAATGACCTCTGTATAGTGTACTCTATATAGTTACTCTGTACACGATGCACAAACCGCATGCAATGACGAGATTGCACTTGAAACTTAATTTCATTTCCTAATACACGCCGCTCCTATTTGCGCACCATCCATCCGTGTTTGCGAGCAACCGCATTCATTTCGCTCAACAGACGCTCCATATTTTCCTTTTGTCTAGACGAAATCTTAGCGAATATTTAAGTAGTTTAATTTCCACGGCAAATTCTTACGAGGAAGAATATTATCGTGAAGTTATCCGCGTGACATGAAGTAGGAGAACTTATACGTGCCCTATACGACATGCCGTTTGAGATTTATTCGCGCTGTGTTTTGCGAGAGAGTGAAAAACGTAAGTAATTTTAAATATTTAACTTTTATACGAGTATGTCTTTGCAACGATATTTCTTTCTTTGTCTATTTTTGCTGCGTAACGATTTATACCAGAATACACACACAGAGATCACACAGAGATACACAGAGATCGAAAGAGTTCGTACTCATAAAGGAATGCATGCTATTGTTGCCGACATAAAGGATCTATATTCTGTTATTGTCACTATCTTTCAACTGTTACTTAATAATGTTTTCGCATCTGAACCATCCAACTAATTGTCTTGAAGTTTGTTATAAACGTACATTGAACCTGCACTTGGCCAAAATACCAGTTACCAGACTATAGCCCTAAACCTTTTCATTATATGAAGGCCCATTTCTAAAAATAATAGGATACAAGGTTTGAAAAAGAGAGAACATTTGAAGAATTAAAAAATTATACGAGAATTCTTTACTTATACCAATAACCAATATTTTACACATAATATTACACAACAGCACTTATAAAAGCCTACGAAAAGAACTACAACGTGATCAAGATTAGATCCAATAAGTAAAGCATTATTTTGTTATTTTGTTTGTATCAAAATTCGCGGCCGCGAATCGACGACACCAAACAATCGCGAGTTCGTGTGGGAAAGCGATATCTTCAAATTGCTCATGTAAGACGAAATTAACCCACGGCCGCATTAACACAGATAAGTCGGCGAGCTCATTTGCGAGCCTTCCGGCTGGCGCTCGTTACATCTTGATATTCTTTACCCCTTCGCCGATACCGCACCACACGAGCAATAAATGGCGCGGAAGAGGCAGCTATCGCGCGACCCGATATCTTCCATCCGAATTAATTTCAGAACGCTCGAGAAACGAAGTTAGTTCGCGGACTTGTTATTTCTGCGCGCACCCGAGCGAGAGCACGCGAGTTCTAATCGGGAAGAGTTGCAAGATAAAATGGCGACCCGTAATTACCATAACGCGCCTTTCGAAGATATGTGGAGAATCTTAATGGTACGGTTGCTCCGTAAATAATGGGCTCTTATGGGAAAGTTGGTAAGAGCACTGTGTTTCGAATGTAATTTTAACGGCGTCGCCAGCCGCGCTTTTAGAATAATGTTCTAAATACGATGCCGGTACATTAACGGCTGTGTTCGTTTTAGAATCACTTGTTTAGTTCTAATGCGTTCAGTTTAATATAGGAAAGATTTTTTAATGTACACTTATTCTAATAATTCAATTATTTATTTTCTGAATAATACATAGGTAATATCCAAAATAATTAATAGTAATTAATATTCGTAATTCTGACGTAAGGAAGCTACTTTGTATGAAAGAGGATATCGGTGTAAAAATGAGAAAGGGCATACTCCGTTGGTTCGGAAATGTTGAGAGAATGGCTGATGAAAGAATGACGAAATAGATATACAATGCGAATGTTGATGGACGCAGGTGCCGAAGGAGGCGTCTCACCTATCTTGATCAAATCGGCCAGATACTGGCTGATGGAGAATCAGAAGTCTCTGGAACCGGCGTACATGTATGAAGAGAATGATGAATGTAGAGGAGGCGCGGCAGGTTTGTATTGATAGAGTTATTTGGCACTCGGTGCACTCTGCCTACCCCGTGAGGGACCTGGCGTGAAGATATGTATATAATATCAAAAAAAAATTGCTTCACACATAACATAAAATTTTCAAAAATCCTGTATTCATGGATAAGACTATTTTGCGGTGAAACTTCTCTTATATACCAATGTACATTATTAAATGAGTGAGTCTTCACAGTAAATTGGCAGCGATGGGGACGGGCTCGTGAAAATATATGTTATACATACATAGATAAATACATACATATGTTTATGCCAGGCCCTTACGTGGTAGACAGAGAACACGCATTGTCAAATATCTCTATACTTACAGAGCTGCCGCGCTTCTTCTACATTCATCTCTACACTCTCTTCACTCATGCTCGACAGTTTCGGAGACATTCGGAAAAAAATCTCTTTTCGGTTTATAATTATTCGGCCTACCTCAAAAAACATTTTTCTAACTAACTCACAGCCAAACGGAGTAACTAAACGATCAATGCGAATTGCAGCGCTGTCGTATCGTCGCAGTTAGATATTAAATTACAGCAATCTTTAAATTATATGCACGCCGCATCCGTCGCCCTTTCGTGTCTTATACACCACGGGTAATTAACAACAGCGACTGCTCTTTATCTCGCCAAATATGAGATAAAAGCTATTGCAATATAATAGAACCGCAGCTTCAACGACGAACAAAAAGTATGAAAGCAAACTAAATCATTAATCTCAACTCAAACAGCCCAACGCTAACGCAAACAGTTTCATGGTCACAATCTGTATTACAGTATTAGCTTCCCGCAAACATCCGTGCAGTGCTGCATTGTTCCATTCAAAACTCCTCCAACTGTTCACTGAATACATTTTAAAACGTCTCGGGCTATACGGCAAACGATATGTACCTGCGCCTTAGTACAATGAACATGTTCCCGACGTTACAGCCACTGTAAATTAGGCACCAAAAACGGTCTCATTTTCCACCCGAGCGCTGCGGCTAATATTGTCTCGTTCTTGAAATATGCAGTCTTACCTGCGGCAGCCGGCGAATGCACTGTAATTGTTGAATATACTGCATCGTTTAATCCAAGCTACATCTTCGGGAATGTTCGAGAATGCAGCTAAGATTTGCAGGCAGTCTGCGGCTATGAGACTTGGCCCCGGGGTTGGAGCTGGTTTAATAGGCGGCTTAGCTCTAGCCCGGATTTCTTGATGCAGCGTATTAACTATAACAAGACCGCAGCATCTCAATTACTGTGCAAATACCGCGCACGAACTGAAAACATTTGAATATCGGAAAGCTTTTTTTATGTTGTAATGGCGCAAACTTCGAATTCGAGCTCCGAACTCGCTATTGTAAACAGCCGTCAGGCGTCGTCGGTGAAATTGCAAAAATGTAAAAGAGCTAATGTTTGCTCACCTTAAACCCCTTCCCGACCCCACGTGCCGGCGTGACGAGCCGGATAAAAGGCTTTAATACACCCTCATCCCTTATTACGAAACTTGAAAAAGACAACAATATAGATCCAATGTGTCGCGGGCGCGGGCAATCATACGCGCATCAAAGGTGGCGCGCCGGAGCTAGCCAAGTGTGGAGATGCCTCTAGCGTCGTTTTGTATTATCATTCCGTATGGAAATGCCGAGTCAAAGGGCTACACGCGTTATGAGATCTGAAACAATACGGATTGTTACAATCCCGTTTCCTTCATATGTGAGGAAATGGTATTTGAATGTTTAATGAGAAATCCTCGCTTGTGTGCTATAAATTTAAATTATTCGTGTATCGCGACGTTTTGTAACTTACGAGTACTATCTTTGTAGTGAGAGTTGATCTTTATTCCAACTTTTGACCTATTACGCGTTTCAACAAAACGTAATTTGGTTGTGTCGAATATGGTTGAACTTTGATAGGTGTATTTCAGCTATAGCTATATTTCATAACCACTTTCGACGTTTACGAAACAATCGTATTCCATATAAATACAACCTGCGAAACATCAAGCAGTCATTACCGCCCTCTGAAAAATCTCCGGAAGCTGCTTTGCAAGTCAAAACCCTCCGACGGTCTCATACGAGTCCTCCAAGCGAGTGCCAGAGGTGGCAACTGTGTCATTCATTTTTCATGTAGGACAAAACGTTGATAGCGAAAATATATTCTTTATCATTCATTCACTTGAAATTTGTTACAAAAAATTACATAAACTTTTACCAGCTAACACTTAAATGTAAGAAATTTAATGCTTCACACCGAATTATAAAAGCCAGCCTTGTTATAATAGTACGTATTTTGAAAACATATTCTAAGTCCTTGAGGTAAGATTAAGTTCTAATTCCTTTACTCAATAATAGATCACCTACCCAAAAATTCTACATACTTCCAAAACAATTATTGAGTTTTTTATTTAAAAATTTTTACCACATCTTTCCGAACAACCACTAGAAACTGCAATACTACGTAGGTATGTACCTTGTAAAAACCACATCAAGTTCGTTGCAAAACTTCGTAGCCTCGTCTAATCATAACGACGTTATGTGTAGAATAATGCAAAAATGGGCCCATTAGAAAGTCAAAGGTGTGCTAATTCCCGTGGAGCCGCACAGCTGCCGCACCTGCGGCTGCCGCGACATTTACACGGACGTAAATCACACCCCGACCCGGCGTCGCGAGCAGAGATCGTTACTCACTTGAACGAGTGGTAAATCATATGCTAATTCGCGAAATAAAAATAGCATAATTAGTCTCACGTTTGAAATGAGTGTCACGTTTAAATTTATTTATTTATTTACTTATTCTTTATTGTACACCATTAATGGGCAATTCAAAGGGCGGACTTAATGCCTAGTGGCATTCTCTACCAGTCAACCCTTTTGTCGGATTTTATTTACAGGTGCAGTTGTGACGTGAATGTTACCTATAATTTAATGCACTTATATTAGCTTGACCGTCGGTCGGTAGGTCGTGGGTTCAAATGCCAGGTCGGGCAGTACTAGATTTGTTTAACTTAGATTTTGAAGTAGTGTCTAGGATTGTGTGCCCGGTGTATGGCAATAGGCTCTCCAACTATTCTATAGTAGGACGTAAACGTAACTGGTGAAACGTGGGAGTGTACTACACT
>DWDV01000570.1:0-16077 GCA_018245615.1 Mimoniades ocyalus
TAACGCGATGTTGAGTTATTCGTCCATTTGTCGCGCGCACACTTAATGCAAATTTGAGACTTATGCGGTTATGTGGTTACAAATTTAAATGGGATCAAACGGGAAGCACCACCTTTCGATTAAAAAAAGAATCATCAAAATCGGTTCATCCAGTTCGGGGTAACGAAGTAACAAACATATTTTAAAAAATACAGACGAATTGATTACCTCCTCTTTTTGGAAGTCGGTTAAAAAAGTATAGCGAAGGTTATCAGCAGCGGTGGCGCTACGAGTATGCAAACATTAACGTACAATAAAACAACATGAAACTCATTGCGCTGCTGGGGCGGCGTCACTTGCGTCTAGACTGATAGCTTCAATGCTGCTAATTTTTCGATATATGTACACTCCGAAGGTGGAAGAAGGCGAGCATAATAGTTGAATTTGGAATAAATAAGAAACAGGCTTTGATAAGAAAGTTAAATAGGTACACTAAATGTAATTGTGTTCATTCATTTAATTATTAAGAGCACAGTGTTTTCAAATTATTGGTTACCCATATTATATCTCGTGAAAACACAGTTCGTGCGACTAAATACCTACTGTTCTAATTACATATGTAGGAGGTGATAAAATCGCCAGTAGTTTTTCTACAATTACATCTATTTTATTTACAATAGCATCCTACGGTCATCAAAAATCCATTGAAGTTACATTTATTTTAGAGAAAGAATAAAAGTTTGCTGCACTATACCCCCATGCAGAACCTGTGTAAATTCTTTGCGTAAGCGGTAACGATAAACGCTATCTTCAAAATGTATAGAAATGCGATCAGCGAACTAGCGTCCCCCGGAGTGGCGCCTGCAGTAGCAGCGGCACGCAGCCACGCACCTGAAGTGTCGTCGTCGATAGCCAGGGGACAGTTAATTGACGCGACGCCGATCGAGCGGCTCCGCGCGGCTCGCTCCAGTCAGTGCTGCAGGTCGCTTACTATTTAGCAACTAAATTGGCCGCAAATACTGTATTCAACACATATTACGCATAATACGCATAATCGGGTGATAATTTAGTGGTTCCTTTTACTACATATACATTATATGTTCAAGCCAGGTCCCTTGCGGGGTAGGCAGAGAGCACAGAGCACCAAATATCTCTATTCTTACACACCTGTCGCGCTTCTTCCACATTCATCATTCTCTCCACACATGCGCGCCGGTTTTATATATACTTTATATAAAACTTTTACTCTTAAATCAAATCAATAAATTCTAACATTATTTATTGTTTTTTCTAATTCTAGTTTCTAGTGGCTCGGAGTCTGGATATGTGCCCGATGCATGGCAATAGGCTCACCACCTATTCCATAGTAAGACGTAAACGTAACCGGTGAAACGTGGGAGTGTTCTGCATTCCTCTGCCTACCTCTTCGGGGACTACAGGCGTGAAGTTACGTTTTTTTTTTTCTAACTTCGAAGAATAAATCTATGAGAGGTAAATAATAAAGTAGATATCTTTTATCTCCTCATGTAGTGCCATCGATGCCAAGGATCGCGATTGTTTTCTTCAAGACGACACAGTTCAGGGTCACAGATAACATACCAAGTATGGCAAAAACTGCATATATTTTATCAGTTCGTGACTTTGAAATGTTTTTTATAAAAAACTAACAAATTTCCATATGCACAGCACTAGTCCTAGAATGTCTTATTAGTGTATTCTAAAGTATTCAGATGGAAAGTAAGACAAGTACAAGACACAGTGTAATGATATACAGAGACAAAAACTTCATTCTAATGCGCCGCTCGACCAGCTGATCTCACGCTAGTGTGCGTTGTATTAGGTACTCGTCATACTGATGAACCGAAGCTATTAAATGCAATTTTATATAAAACACCTAGGTATAAGTGATCACTTCATCGAACAGCATTGCAGGAATAAAAATGTAGTAATAATTATTGATGAGATTTAGTTTGTTGGTAATAATTTGCAGCAGAACAGTTGGAATCATGTCAATTATGAGCGCAATTAGTTTGTCTAAATCAAAGGTGTTTACAAACACGTTACTACATCTGATTACTGAGATGCTCAGTACTAGCTTACAGATGTACCCACAACCACACCCTTCAGGCTGGCACTGAAATAGTTTTAACAATATGTTTCTTGATATATTCAGATTTAGGGATTATCCTGCGACACGTTCACGACATCATTTTAACAGTAAGTGCAGTAACTGATATAAATTGTTTTCGGATCGAAGCTCTTTTACATTTTTGTAACCGGTATTTAATTATTATCGACTCACTACATACGTATTATAAGTAACGCCCGTAGCTTTACTTTGTCTGAGAGGAGACTCATGTCCAACAGTGGGACGGAGCGTGGGATGTACAGGGACTGATGATGGTAATTACATACCAAGCAGGACTTCCAAAGTGAAAATGTTCAATAAAAATATTTGAAGCATAATTCGTAAATAAACCTATCGCTGCGAGCTGGTGGTGGTGCGGCCACTTTAAAACCAACGTCCCTGTATCCATATTCATCGGGCTACCATTTTGATGAGTTATTGCGATATACACCGTTAAATATTAAAGGTAGGCTCGAATACGTTTTGAGTGAATAACGAGCCGCGTGATGTGATTTTGTGTCTGTTTTTGCGCGAATCAATTTCGACACTTCATACCATTACATACGTATTATTAATATTTAAATATAATATGAAAATTAATAAAATAACAATAACAATAATAATGACTTAGGAAAACTCTGATTTGAAACTAGGTATAACTGAAGCTGTCCTAACAAGCTACCTGATACTCCGGCAGTAATCTAACTACACACGACACTAAACCCGTGATTTGCTAACAAAAAGCCGCGGATGGGAATCCAACCTAAAACCTCTGGCACAGCAGACACAGCTGATTCTATGACCACTGAAACGATATAGTCTTCTGCAATACGAGTATATTTCTTTAACATTTAAATGTTTATTTACTTTGTTTTTAGGAGGATTGCCACCTTTTGACAAGACCCCTCAAATAAGAACGTAGGATTACAAACACTACTTCCTGAAATAGTAATGTATACACATAAGTGAGATCCATAAATTAAAGGTTCAACCTAGTTTATCTTTCATTATCTACACATTTGACCCCTTTTGGTAATTAATTTATGCCGGTCAGCCGACAGACATACATACATTATGTGATATAGAGAAATTTCATATATTTAGCTATAATTATTTATTCTTGTCTGACTTCTAAAGTTGAGCATAAAAGCGTGTATAGGGCCTGAAGCATTATCTTCCAGTAAAACTTCCAGTCTTCCAGTAAAGTAAAGTAAGGGAGATAAAATATAATTTCTAATAGTCTTGCATCTATATAAATATTTAAGTCAGTAACATCACGCCTGTAATCCCCGAAGAGGTAGGCAGAGGAATGTAGAACACTCCCACGTTCCACCAGATACTTTTCATAAATATTTAACGTAATATTTTTGCCATTTAGCTAAAAGGTTAATTTTTTCCCGACCCTTTTATCCATCCACCGTTGGAACGACAAATCTTCCCTCAGAATGAGATGGTTAGGGCCATAGTCTACCACGCTGCCCAACTGCAAATTGGCTGACTGCACATACCTTTAAACTTGTACTGGAGTCCGAAAAAATCCCACGACTGGAAATTTTCGAAACTGCACCAACTCTTAGAAAGCCGTTATTATTATAATCACCTCAGTTATTATGCAGGTGTTAATTGCATCATTATCGCATGCGAGCTACGTACCCACTTAGCTATCGATATCGCGGAAGTAACAAGAAACTGGTATACCAACATCGGAACCAGATTTGAGTAACGGGAATCCATGTCGCGCGGCGCCAGAGTACAAGTACCCACATCAATACAATAGTGTCATAGAACCAACGTAAATATTGACCTTCGACCAGTTTAAGTGCTATGAAACGGGTCAGTTTTAAATATGAATTGAATCTGATATGTTTGAATAAAATCTTGGAAGAGGTAAATTAAACAACATTCGATTCTCAACCCACGTCCAAGTGAGTATAAAGGTCAAAATCCTGTTAGCAGACATTTACGTTTAAAATTGGATTGAGATAGGCTGATGATAGTAATGACTTTGGTGCAAAAGCTGATTTTGCTTTGAATTAGGTACTAGTTTTGACACTCTCCTATCAGCTGCTCACCATAGAGTCAAAGAAAGCAGCCAAGCAAATAGCATATTTATTTGCACAAACTGGTTCAGAGGTACATCAATGATGCCCTCCCTTCGCTCACGGTTCACCACGCGTCCAAATTGGAATTCTACAGCGGGTACCCACCGCCACATCGCACCGCCTTAGGCCATCTCGTCGACCAACAGTTTGGCAATGAATATTTTAGCCGAAATCTTAGATAATTAACGGGCAGAATCGTGTGCATACGTTAGTCACAATTAAGACGAAATCGCTGGCGGGCTTGTTGTACATTTACGAGTACCTTTGCAATATGTACTGAAGTGGTGTTTTGAATATTAATACGCGTATTGAGATGTTGGGATATGAAATTTCAGGCGAAAATTGTAATGTAGTTAATGTCTGTATAAAGAAGGATTAAGATCTGAAACATGCTATTCGCGGGGTTCTGCTTGGTATCGTATTTTGTCATGCACACGCAGCTGACGCATTAATATGTCACTATAATTTACCACCTAACATGTTATTGATCCGAGAAAGACTACGGCTTAAACCTCTAACAGTTATAACGAATATATTTAATTTTAGAATATACATAAGTTCGTACAGATAGAGATGCATGCCTAACATTCTGACCCCAGACCCCTGCGTAGGACGCAGCATTTAACTACTAAGTCCACTAAGCCACCAATGCTATTCAAATTAATTTCGAATACGTTCATTGATTACAAGGTATGTAGAATTATAATTTTTTTCATACGTTTCTCATGGTACTTTAGTTATAAAAAACCGTAATAAAACGTAAAATATGTATATTATAAATGCTCTCTCATCGCAATTGATTGGTTGCTATACCCATAATGTACAAAGAAAGGGATAGATATTATTTCCACCAATTTACTCTTCCGTAAGATAGATGGCGTAATCTCTTTTGTCGCGAAAAAGTAACAACGTTAACAAAGAGGAAAAAAAAAAGGAAATTTAAAAGGCCATAACTCACCCTCCCAACCCCCACTACAGAACCCTTCCAGCAAGAGGGAGGCTGTTTTACAACGATAGAGTAGAGTCAAGCGATATAAACAGGAATATAAACAAGACAGTTGATATGATTAACTATACAGACATTACGTACATTTTAAAAATATTGAAGCCATAATTTAATGTTATAGTAGAACCGTTGTAATCCTAAAAAGTTGGAATTTCAGATCGGGGAACTGTTATATATAAAATATTTAAATAATTATATTAAAATGTGTTTGTTTGTACAAAATCCTGTATAAAATCTAAATTGTTAGCAAATGAACTGCATGTATAATTCTATATTTCCATTATAAAATGTTAATTAATTTGTAACCTTATTTTGTTTCTTGTGCAACATAACTCATAGCGTGCGTTTTTATCGTTCTCAATAGAACAAGCATGAAAAGAAGGTCAGAAAGGTATAAATCATGCCGATTCAATTATCCCCCACTCACCTACTTCGTTTGTTTTTCCGTATCTAATATTGAAATAAATCATCATTCATAATAAACGACGTTATTGCCTCATTGTTGCTTGTCCTTTATGTAATCATTGCGGGGATTCCGAGAGAATGTATCTTCATTTTGTTTTATTTTTTTATTTTTATATTGTTTATTGCATCCCCGATGACGGGCACAAAATAAGCTTGTTGGAAATATCGAGATGGTTTTTGAATACAATTAAATACAACGAATCGGATGAAAAAAGGGCGCTAATAAAATTCAAAATTTGAAGAACGGACAGTAGTACTACTTGCGTATTTTTAAACGGAAACTAAGAGTAATAAAACTCGCATCTCTTGTCTCATTCTCATTCTCATTCTTCACATTATATAAAAAATAATATTCCGCGTTCAGCTGGTAACCGATTTTATACAACACATATGAATAAACATAATACAAGGAGTAAACATATACTGAGGTTACAGGTTGTAGGAAATACTTTTAACGCCTCCAACAACGCTATACCCTAACAAGAACGACATCAGATCACTGATCATGTTAGCCAAAGTACGGAACGCTAGAAATAATTAGGATTAACGATCACCAACCCAAGAGTCGGGCGGCTAGCGTTGCTCAATTTTACAATTCCTTTACAACTTGCAACTGCGTCAGAACTACGAACACTTGTAAAATATAAAGGGTGATGAATTTGAACAAGGTAAGTCAGAAACGTGAATAACTCTTGTAATGTTTGGTGCCACTGCGAGCTCTACGACATAGGGTTTAAAAGCGAAAACGCTAACAGTGAAATATATCAGTCAAATTTTATAACGTCAAAGCAAAAGACTAGTGGCTCGCAGGCGCTCACAGACAATAACTGAAAATTGAAATTCTAATTGCCCATCTCCCACAGAAGACAGTTTGACGAACTTCTAGCGTTCACCCATCACTGGGCGGTCGGCGAAATTTTAGCTAATATTTCTTTCTGTGCCCTTTCATACTTTATACCACTGCCAGCGATAAGCGATCCCCAGACATAGCGAGACTAATATTTTAACATGGTCAAAGTATACAATTTATCGGACGTCTCCGGGGATCTGTATAAAATTAATTAAGAAATAACACACAAAAACCAAAACAAAACTAAACACTTATTGTCCACTTATAAACCTAAATGATTGAAGAAAGCAATATAAGATAATAAATTTTAAGATAATTCATTGGTCTTTTAACACTAATATAAAACAATTCCAAATTAATTACCTCCATATGTAATGATTTCTTCCTTAAGTTGGTCAAAAAAAACATACATATGTAGTTGTTTCCACAATTCCAACTTACATTAAATTAAAGTTCGTAATATTACTATGTATATTGGGATAACTTTACAAACGTAGGGATGTCTTATTATAAATAAAGCATAATCTGTTCTATGGTAGCCAGACTGTTAATAGACTACATATTTACACATGTAAATACATATTTATATACATAATTTTACACTCTCACACATAAACATTTGTTTACCATAAAACTCGCATATACATCACACCTACATTTGTTCTGGGTGAAAATCGAACTCGTAACCTCAACAACTTCGTTCACTTGAATGACGACCAGTCCTAGCGAAACGTAGCTGATAGCTTACTCGCTGATAATGAGACAATAGAATCCCCGGGGAAAGTTTTTTAATCTCAATCGGGCTTGTCAGACCAGTACAAAATCCACCTAAGCCGAAGGTACTAAATATTTTTATCGGCTCTCGAATAAATCAGCGATAGGAATAAAGGGCGAGTTTGGCGCAATCCGGCCACATTTTATCGGAAAATATATAAACATTAAGTAAACATACAAACTAATAAACGTATAAGCCTTCGAGAATATACGCAACGAGTAATACTAGTTGGCCGTGTTTCGGGGAGCAAACATTAAATAAGTCAAATATACAATATACAAATTAGGTTACTGTTTGATTTTTTAACCGAACTTATTAGGAGACATATCTATATATTAAATAAAATGTTTTTTGTATAAAACTATCAACTTTTACTTCATTATAAGTTACTTTGTTGGACGCAAGAAATAAAAAACACACTGATCTATGTACCGACCATTTTTTTGATAAAAATGGTGTAAAAAATAGTTAGGTTGCCTGAAGCTTCAACATAAATACGATATGTATGGGGTTAATTCAGAGAAAAAGTCACTGTAAACAGAGCCTCTCAATATTATTTTCTTTCAAACTTTATTATTATTAACTTTAACTTGAAGATACACTTTTACAATTTGTTACAAAAATCAGTACGTTGGAGTGAAGGCGCGTGTATCAATGTAGAACATTCATGCAGTGTAAAAAAACATTGATAGAGCTGATTTTATTGAACTAAGCACCTTACTCTATATTTTTAGGGAAGGTTGGCTCCATTTTGTTACAATTTTCAATCGTAACACAATCCCACTTTCATTCTACTGCAGGCTTCTTTAATAAACATTTAAATAATACCACAAGTATTTATTACGTTTTTGCATATATTAAATCTGTGTAAAAATCTACATTTGCATCGTAAAAACGTTATTCGGGCTAAAAAATTAGAAGTGACTTGTAATAAAGAGCTGGCAATTTGTATGGAAATGGAATTCTCAGAACGAATTTATCGAATTTCGAAATGAAACAGGTGGTGTTTTCCAACCGCATGTGTAGTTAAGTCTGCATCTGCATCGCGTTAGTGTTAAATTTTAACGCATACTAAGATCTTTGGCCACGTATTAAACAGTTTATTTTGTATAGGTTTTAATGTATTCTTAAAGGTACGGTAAGATATGTGGCGACTAGCCCGTAGACATACATAGATATGAGTCTGAATGTTTCGGTTAACTTCCACACAGTGTTACTCTGCATTAGTATATAAGTCAGCTTGGCACTAACAAAGTCGAAGACCGTTAGATTGGGACACTATTTACCACCATTAAACAGCACACTCGTTAACAGGTTTGTATAAATAGTTTTTCTTATATAACGTATATTTACTGTCACTTAGACCGTTAACCATCACTAGCAGTAAGTTGCGTAAAGCATGTATTTATCATTAACCGTCGGTTAACAAAAGGTTACGACAATTATATTATTATATCGTTAAGTATTTTATGTTACGTCTTGTAGGTCAGTTCCTCTAGTACAAAGGAAATGTATTGCAGTGGTGAAATAATAATAGTGAAGTCGAAGCGATATTGTCTTTATCTAGAACCTAAAATTTTACGTAGATGGGCATTTGTTGCGCGTTCAAAAACTTCAGTGCGCAATGACCTTTACACTAGCTGTACTAACAAGACAGATGTTACCAAATGTAATGTTTTGACTTACGAAAGTGTTAGTAAAATTTATAGAATTAATGATTCATATTTATTGTGTCGATGTGAAAGTGCCTATTAAAAGAAAACCATTAAATAAAATTTTGCTTTATTTATAACCATGTTAATGGATATTAATTTTATAATTATAGCTTTCAATCAGCGCCATCATACAGATATTTCATATTTGTGGTTACAATTTATTTGGTGAATGACTTATGAATGAGTTTTGAGTTTCGTTCAATGAGCCATAAATCTTATATCTATTATAACTACAAATTCGTTCGTGTGAAAACCTGAAAGGGTATAGTGCTAGTTCATTAAAACTCAGTCTATTTTGTTTATTTCCAAATATATCATTAAAACTAAGATCCAGTAATCATAAGTACTAATTTATAACTAAAGTTAGTAAAATATTAACAATGGCAAGCGACAGATAATACTAATTTTACTCAAAATACTAATTTTACTCAACCAATCTTGGGTTTATCAAATGCTCGTCATCATCGCGACGACTATAGTCAGAGGACACAGTCTAGGCTTGTTACTTCAATTTTCCATTGTCGGTAACCAACCCTCGGCCCGAATTCACTCCGATTGTTTTCCCACGTTTTATTAGTATAATTCCAAGCAGTTAGACCAACTGAAAAATCGTTTCCATTGAAAGTATTCGGAGCGGGACGGTCCAACAAAGGCCCACGAAACAAAGAACCTCAGACCACTACTATAGGAACTGGCTGGGACGCAGGCGATTAGCTATGAGAGTTGAACGAGGATTTGTATCGTATCATTTATAATGACAGTGAACAAACAAAAACTCCGCAATGAAGCTGCTTAAGAAGTATACCATTAGAGAAAGAAAAACGTGTAAGTAATCTTAGTGAAAATTAGAAAATTTTGATTAATATTGTTCAGGTAACTACGTAACCATAAAAACAATTTTATATTGAATGCTCATTGCAGCCCACAGCTATTTCAACTTTTAATTATTTAAGACAAGATTAGTGTGAATGGACGATTTATTGGCTAGCGTAGGCTAGGTAATAAGTAAATCAACGGCACCCTGGAATCAAATATCAGATATGAATTATTTCCTGTTGAAACTATTTGCAAATGCGGTTTATGTTGATGGGTAAAAATGAGACAATTCATATATAATTATTATATTGATATATTATAAATATCATATATAATATTCATTTATCTTTCTACCTTAGAATTTCAAATTTTAATTCTTAGTGGGTTTGATTCAGTATTCGTGTGCGGTGTATGACAATAGGCTCAGAATTATTCCCTAGGTGGACGTTAACTAATGAAACGTGCGAGTTTACTACACTCTCCTGCCTACAACTTCGGGGATTACAAGCGTGACGTTACGTTCATATTCGTTTATTTACACATGTATGTTCGTGTTTTTATCTAGATTATCGGGCAATAGATAAATCAGATCAATAATAAGGAAAATAAAAAAAAAACTAATTTAAATATCCTCATATTTCGACACAATTTCAAACATCCTCCTGTATATGAATGATGTTCCATGGAAAAACATTTATTTCCTGTTCCTCAGCTGTTAGCTTATCGTTTTACGTGCGCGATTATACAAGTTCAAAGCGACCTCGGATCTCGGCTTTACCTTTTTTATTGTTGCCTAACCTTTTCCCGTTGATCCACTCCCGTTTAATAACCTTTTTTGCAATGTGCTACATAAAGAGGAATTTAACAGGCGCCATTATCTTGAAAGGACTCTGCTTTAAAGATGTGAGATCTCTTTTCGCGGTATTAAAGCGGTTTTATGAGGCGGCAACAACGAGCAGCGTGCATGTACATATATTAACGAATGCAATTAAGGAAGGCACGACATAAATTCACAATTATATTTCTACAAATAAGTAGGTGCTAGTAGAAGAACGTACAACCCAACCACGATTCACCTGTTATGTTAACGTTCCACTATGGAATAGGAGGCGAACTTATTGCCATAAAGGACATATAAACTATTGATATATAATATAAAAGCATGTTACATAAGATTTTGCTTCCGTATAGAATTTTAAATGGAATGTGAAAAGAATCTTTCATTCCGTCACCATACTTGAATAGCCCGTTCGTACAGTGCTTCATTTGCTTCATTATTGAGTGGAATGATATGGGTTCAATTTTAAAATAAAAGACATACCTATTTGTGTGACAAATATTTGTATAACCAATATTTGTGTGAAAAATATTTGTATGACAAATATTTATATGACAAACATTTGAGTGACAAATATTTGTGGGACAAACATTTGAGTGACAAATATTTGTGTGACAAATATATGTGTGACAAATATATGTATTTGTTATGTATCTGTCAAATTTATCAACGTCAGTATGTAAATATATAGATATGTACATAAAGTGCATATCTATGTACGAGTATCATCTGTCCGATTTCTACAGCGGCTCTGCCTTCTTGCAGATGGGCGAGTGCGAGTCGCATAACATATGAACATAATTTTTAAATTAATTTTATTTATATACATGCATATCATCAATTAATTCTCCAACAGTATTTTTCATTTCATATTATTATTAAAGTCACATCACGCCTGTAATCCTCGCAATGTTAGGCAGAGAAGTGTACCACACCACATACGTTTCACCATTTATGTTTACGTCTCACTATGGAGTAGGTGGTGAGCCTATTGCCATACACCGGGGAAATATCTAGACTATGAGTCACGACTAGAAAATCTAACTTAGAAAAAACCAGTGGTGACTGACCCGGGTTTTGTCCCAGGTCCTCTCGATCGGCAGTCGCGCTTGCAACCAACACGACCAACCCGCAGTCATATTATTATTAAATCTTAAATTTTTGATTTACTGCACAATTCGTTATTAATATTTACATGTGAGCGCATAATAAAGTAATATTTTTGTAACGAAATTTCGACCTCTCACTTTCGTAATGATTTCTATAAAAACATAATTATCTAACTACTCAACTTAGACATAATGTCAATTTCACACAAATATTTCTATTCTGTTAAGCCAGCATTCCAACAATCAAAGAGCAAGGACGTTTTTATTATAGCTTATACAAAAGCTAATGAGCGTAGTCTAAAAAGAAAAGAAAAAAAGATATTTTGTGTTATAAAAAATGTTTCTTTAAAATTAAATAACATCAAATTCTAGAAGTAACGGTATCAGCAGAAGTGTGTACTGGATACTAGGATTAACAGACGTCTAAAAATATAAAGTCCTTGGTGTTCATAAGCTTAGGGATTTAGCAGAAACACGTCGGCTGGTGTGATAAGCAATATAACATCCAGCCAAAAGTCCCACAGTCAAACGCTTAGCGCTAAACAAAACGGCAACACCGCAAAGAGGATTCGTTGCTGACGGCCATAAAAACAAAGTAAACCACGTTACTCGCCCAACGAATGTTCCAGCATTAGTATCTGAAATTTACGTCTCACTTTATGTGGCACTCGAATTTCAATGAAATGGCTGGCGAGGCTTCTCTGCGGGCGTTTTCTTGGTAACGGTACTGTATAACCACTTAAGAGTAGCGAATAGAATTTCAAGTTTCATATATAGGAGCTCATGTAGTTCGTTGGAAACCTCTTATAAAGCACTAGACAGATAGAAGCACTTGACAAAGTTATGCAAATTAATTGCCTTATTTGTCTGATACGCTAAACTCTCGTCTCACGCGGACATAAAGGAATAAGTACAGCATTGATATATGCTTATTATGAACTGCATAAAATTACACACAAGGTCTACTACATTGGCTTCAGCGTCGAGAAATATGTTGCACCAAGTATCATTCTTAAGTCAAGAGACTCATATTTATACACAGCGGCATTTTACTTATTAGATTATTCGTTAGGCATATGTACTCGTAATTACATGAGTTGCTTTGCTTCGACGCAGTACAACGGAAAACAGGCGTTTCTAGTACCCATATAAAATCATGTCTAGGAGACGTCAGTTGGATATTTTTGAACGCAATGTACAAAAGTCTTGGGTGAACAGAAATAAAACCGTGTAATAAATCCGTATCGCGTATAATTAAGTTTTTTGGTAATCTATAATGAATTTCCTACTGTGCCTATAACAGGGTAATTAATATTTACTTAATAATTATCATGAATTCGAATAGTCATCTTTTAATTTCTCTCGGGCGATGAGACACGTCGGTAATAAACGGATTCACGAAAATCCTTCCAGTTAGACTACACGGTCCATTGCCGACCTTTTTCCTACCATCTTCGGGCGATGTGATAATATTTGGGGCTATATTTCACCGGGGACACTCGGCCAACTTTTAGACCGTTAATTCACAAGCGGGAATAAATATTTAGGGACAGCGATATTTCTTCTTGTGTATTTTATATTTGTACAGTTTACGGACGTAACTGTATATGTGTACAGGAAACGAAAAACTATTCAACTTAAGTAAAGGTGTATATTAGTAACAAAATTGACAATATGGTACAAGACCCAATTTATTTATTTAGCACGGTCATAATCGTAGATAAGAAAAAGATGATTCTGAATAAGCACATACAGCGTTTTAAAATAACGTAGACATGTTTTAATTCTAAGTATACACTTTAAAACATGCGTACATTAATTAGCCGAAATTACTATCCAAATACTCGTGCAGGAATATATTACACAAACTCAAAGACTTAAATAGGAAATCATCCCCCATTTTAAGTAAGAAAAATGCAAATATTTTATTACATTTTCCTGCAAATGTTCACGGGGTCGTTAATATTAAGGTTGCTATTAAAAATCGAAATTAATTAAAGGTTGATAAATATCTCTCGACAAGAATAAATTGAAACTGTATAATATTGAACAAGACATTGAACAAGTCATCATCATTATCATCCTGCTTAGGTCCACAATTGAACATATGAATCTTCTAAAAGGTTTACATAATGCATATAAATAAGCTTTACATAATGTATATAAAGGTTTACATAAGGTTACCAGAACTGAGCAAAAGCTCATAAATGTTAAGATACTTCGAAAAATATTTCTAAAATCAGTTTTATTGGCAAAGTTGGTAGTTAAAAAGGAAACCAAATTCTACTACTACAGAGTAACGAATTACGTTTCGGATTTAAACTAATTTAGACGGTGCTTCGTGACCAGTAACAAGACACGTATACCAGAATCTATCACAGCTCGGGTTGAATCCTAATTAGATTGGACTGCTGCCCTTCAATAAATATACTCGTACATATATTCTGCCATGCTCCAGGAGTGCAACCTCTTTTAACCCACATCCACCCACATAAACCGTACTGGACTGCACAATAAGACATATAATCAAAGCATTTCCCGCAAATTTATAAATTCATATACTACCCACAGGCTTCTAGCAGTACTTCGTAATAATTAGCACCTAGTATGTACTGACGAATAACGTTCTCTCTAAAGCCCGGAAATATTTTTATAGAAACATAATATCGGAAAATTGTGGAATGATAAATCTTCTTCCGCAAGGTAAACAGCCGCTGGATTTATGAGAATCGGCGCATCTTGATAAATAAGATATTTTATGACCTTCCTTAATATTTCTTTGAGAGACTTCGTGGAAAAACATGGATATTTTATAACTATATCTTTAGTATATATTCTTCGGGTTTATGAGGCTGTGAATTTTGATGGCGTGGCAGTAGCAAGTGAGAGGAAGGAAGTGTAACAGTGTAATGAGATAAATTGATTTCACCTTATGGACAACTTATAATATCTTCTTCTTCGTGACGATAGCTGATCGTAAGTGTTCAGCTATCGTGATGAAAGGATTAATCGCAATGTCCAGGGTGCGCCGGGCATTATGTGTGCGAAAATAATCAAACACAGTCGCCGTTCGGGGAGGCTCCTTTCATGCACCCCAAACCTTATAATATGATGCAATATAATTTGACGCACTGACATGCAATAACCTCTTAGTTGAAAGTATAATTTGAATAGTAATGTTTTTGAGATCAATTTCTACATATATGAGTAAGTTTGGATCGTGTCATAATGTACATATTAATGACTATTTGTAAACTTCGATAGGTTACAAAGATGATTTTTCTTGCAAATATATTGTCGTCTTAGAAGATTAATTATTATATCAGTCACAAACTTTTTCAATGTCTTTTAGAGAAACACCTTAGGTACTACAATCGATTATAACTTTATACGTTTCCAAGGAAAGTCATCCGAAATTACACTACGATAAAAAATATCATATATGAGGATTCTTTTCAAATTAAAGGGAGATGAACAAAGTGCGGGAACTTTCTTTAATACTATAAGTGACGATTATGTTATACAGTCGAATATTAACATAGCTTCTGATTGTCATTAATAAAAGCTATTTCTAAAAGATTAACATGTTTTTTTTTAGAAAAATCACCGTTGTTTCGTAAGAATTACTAAATGAATATTTAAAAAAACGACGGACGTTATAATCTTTCTGTATTTACATAAAAATTAACTTAACTGAGGCGTAGACAAAAACATTTCGACTCCAATTCTTTCTCCATGGCAACGTCACAATTTAAGTTTAAATTGGTAAAGTTGGGAGAGGTGTTTTTTTATATCTCAGATTGTCATTTTTAATATTCAGTCTAAAGGCATTGATTTATAACAAGCGGTTAAAGAATGACTGTTAAAGAACTTAATTACAATGTTTTATATCATATTCAATAATAATGAATTTTACAATGCATTACATACTCGTATATATTTGATAATCAGATCGATGTCGTATGGTAGATATTGCCGGAAGGTAATATTTATAGAATATTTTATTGCTATTAAAGGGACAACACAAAATAGGCGTCAATCGGAAAGATTTCTGTTGTCTTCGAGCGAAGTGAGTAGAAAACGAGCAGAATGCAATCTCGAAATGCCGCTACCCCCATATAACTCTACAACGAACTTTTTTCGCCGTTAATTGGCAATCAATCGACAAAACCAGACCAAGAACTAATTGAATTATGAAATAAAAAAAATACAAATATTTACATACATACATACATATCTTCACGCCAGGTCCCTTGCGGGGTAGGCAGAGAGCACAGAGTGCCAAATATCTCTA
>DWDV01000571.1:0-16074 GCA_018245615.1 Mimoniades ocyalus
ACACCACCTGTTCCATAATGGGACGCAAAAGTAACTGGTGAAACGTGGGAGTGTACTACACTCCTTTGCCTACCTATTCGACGATTGAAAGCGTTTTGTTACTTTTTAAAATTGTTATTAATAATATCACACGCCACGAAAAAAGTATTAACAGCCTTGGTTCTGTAAAATTACAAATGAATAACCTTCATTATGTCATGTTTTGAATTATTCAAAGTCTTACCGGATACTAAACTTTGAAAAATTACAGCTGGTGTATTCATCGTTGCCATGGCAACAATTTATAACAGCCGCTCCATCACGTAAGGCACTCCCGTCGCGGTGCCAGACCACAATCAAAACTCGCCGTCCTTCACTTCATTGTGTGTTAATGATGATGTCACATACTTTCTACGGCAATTACATGTGTCCGTGTGTATATTCATGAGACCTTACCTCATTTTCACTTTGATTTCCCCCATCAAGCCCTGCGTACATGTTTGTAACATAGCATCTAAGTAAAACGTAACATCACGCCTGTAATCCCCAAAGACGGAAGCAAAAGAATGTAATACGTTTGTAAATAATAATACTTGCCACCAGTTACGTTTACGTCCCAATATGAAATAGGTGGCGAGTCTATCGCCATACACCGGGCACAAATCCAGACTCCGAGTCACTACTAGAAAATCTAAAATCCATTATTCCCCGATCTGGGATTTGAACCTCTCGGTTGGCGGTCGCGCTTGCAACCAACACGACCAACGAGGCAGTCAAATTACCGTCCAATTATAATGACTAACAGCAACCCTTTACATGTGTCCGCGTTTTAATGTTAAACACCAGTCACCTTTTCACTAGAAATTTTAGCTCAGTACCCTACATTTTAGGCGATAATTTCTGGAAATTTCATTTGAACCACATGGAATAAACGATTGAACACGAAGGAAACAATTATATAGTGGTTTAGAGACAATTATAATCGATTATTTATTAATCAAACCGCATTACAAAAATAGTTTAAAAAACGCCCTCCATTAGGAATGATGCTGAATATTGATTTTTGGAACTACTGTATTTTATGATTTCAATAGTACACATTATGGCAAAATATGATAAAGTTACAATTCATATTTTACAAATTCATATTTCATATGGGAGTGGGAGTGTTCTACATATCCTCTGCCTACCTCTTCGGGGATTACAGGCGTGATTTTACATTTTTTTTTACTTTTTTTTTGTTTACATTTTTCATATTTTGTCTTGTAAGATAGGCGTGGTAAGTAAAGTGATTCACTCGTGATGTGAACTAAAGTGACAAAGTATGATGGACTCATGAAATGGATTATGTTACTCGTATAAATATTGTACGTAACTATTGGATATTCGATACCGGCCCCCATCGGCAAATGGAATATGCTGGGATCATTCACCATCCCCTAGCTTTAATACGGTATGGACACTGGCATTGCTCCCGTGGGACCCTGCTTCAAACAAAGAGTCTAAACGATGACTAAAACATACTCATTTCCACGAGTCATGGGTATAAGTAGCCACATAGTCAGGACACAACCCATTTGCCATCTTGATGACTAAACCTTGATGAATAAACCTACTTCTTGTGTACGCCGAGTTCGATTCTCGGTCAAACAAACATTATATTGTATGACTATAAATATCCGCTTTACATTTTGGGGCTGTGAAATTTAAACATTGCAGACAAGTAGTGGCATCACAGACCGGAAAGAAACAGCACGAAATATCATATGGTCCGGATAAAAATCATAAAAAGGCATGTTGAAAAGACGCCGCCGGTAAAAGTTAACAAAGAACCCGATGATTTGATCGGTCAATAGCATGATTGCTAATTACACACATTGCTTGGCTGTTATGTGGACACAATGAAAATTGAAACTTATCACGCGTGCATAGAGTTCAAATTGAATTGTGAGTAATGGGAAGTTATGCGGATATCCGTCAGTCATTGTTGTACTATTAACGCAGGAACGTTTGACGACAAGCGATGTTTTCGCTCGTGCTTTTTAAAAAAACTATTACTCAATAGTGTTTGAATGTATGAAATTTAAGTAGTGCTAAAGCTATCATTGAATATGATTGGCATATGAATTATATACGTTCCATTATTCGTGAGTCCACGTAATAATTTTAGTTACCAATGACATATGAGACATAACACCGAAGAAAAAAGCTGAAAGCGTAATTGGTATAAATTATAAACATTAAATATTGCGTTCCATTGTAACGCATAATAGTCGATAATATTTTTTCAAATATTATTTTCATATGTCATTTACTTAGGTTCATTTCGTTCTTTTTAAAGTGAAGTATAATATGAGTAGTGAAGTGTAATATAATTTTTGCCTCATTATTTCAGCTTTACATGGAGCTTTTTAACACATTCAATATTTAATTGCTGATATGATCCAATTTTTCCCAGTAACAAGACATTTTTACTTGCCGTTCCTTTAGTCAACAGTTATAATATGTACCGGTTATGGAATACGTCATGGCAATTTGTCATTTTAAACAAAATTCAACCGCTCGCTCGTTCCTTAGTGAAACATGTTCTTTAACCAGTAAACACATGTCTACGATATTCTTTCAAGCCGGTATCTGAGAGAAAGGTTAAAGGAAACGCTTATATAATGCCAAGTTTCTTCGTATCACATCATCAAGAGGTAAATGTTAAGTGGATTTCGTAATTGACGCAAGGATGCCACTGCGTGCTTTTAATGTACCTATTTAAAAAAATCCGATTTAAATTTTCTCGCTTGATGTTTTATTTGTGTATTGTAATTTTTTTTAACATTTATTAGCTAATTTAATAATGTTTTATTATATAAATAAATGTAGTTTTGTATATTATGTATATCAGTTATAACGAGCCCGTTTCGACAAACAGAAGTAAAAGATAAGACGAGTAGTTATTTTTAATTAAAGCTTCTTTTACGAGTATAATTTCGTAGTTTTTAAATTACTCTTTAAAAATAATGCTGTACACGGTTTCACATTAGCAGAATTTCTTCCGCAAGAAAATAGTTTTGTTGTTATGAAAATTAGGAATGGCTGCAATGATTTAAAAAAATCATAGCCTTCCTACAATAGTTGCGTACGGGATAAGTGAAGTTGGTTTTTAGATTAAAATATTCCTTCATTTTATTTTAATACTTGATTTACATATACATTTAAAATTTACATTGTTAACTTAATACTTCATTTTATAACAGCTTTATGACATTTTGACATAGTCAAAATAAATTAAGGGGATAATTATTTTGTAAAACACTGTAGGTATATTTGAACAAGCTCAATAATACGGTATAGGTATTTATATCGCCTAAGAGAGTGCAGATATTTTAAAATATTTGTTTTATATTATTGTTTTATTGTAGGTATTTCGACATTTGCGTGTCAGGATATACGTTATAGCGTGTAGCAAAATAGTTTCACGTCAACCATTAATTAAATAAGAAAGGAACGTACATATAATAATTTGCTCACGCATTGCGCTTATTTATTACTATCCATTTTTTCTACGATATCACCAAAATAATTTACTGAATGTTACTTTATTTACTATTTTGGCAGAATTCAAAATGTTCTTCGCCTACTACCTATTAACAAATATTACTTACCCTGGGCCCAGTGATGGCGGCAGCAAAATGCGCCAACAACAGGAACTGACAAATGCTGCCCCTCATGCTGCACTCTTGTCAGAGCGGCAGAGTACCATCACACACCACACACCACCGTTTAACACCACCTTCCGCGCACTATACAAAAGTACGAAAAACAGCACCACACTCGACTTGGGAAATGCGCGCCAATATCAAAAATGTCAGAAATGACGATAATTCAAGATGGTGGCTTCGTATTTTTTTCTTCCTCGCGGCTATGGCTACACGCGTCGACAGTCTGTACGACAGTAAGAGTCGCAGTGAACGGCGCTGAGTTTTACCACCCCTACTCTGGACTCCCCTACTTGTTTCGAAAGGACGGACACAGTACCGCTGCAAAATACAAAATTACAAACGACATTGTAACATGCTAATTGAATATTGAAAGAAATAATTAAGTAAAAGAAATAAAAACGACTCTTAACAATCGTGTGTTTATTTTTTTTAATTTTTTGGTTTCGCAATGAACTTAAAGATTTTACATGTATGTAGTTGATAGTTTTTTGGTTCACATTTCAGCCTATATTCCGACGATATAAGGTTCGTATTCCGGCACGTACCTGTTATTTACAAGCTTATCGCTTTAACGATTAAGGAAAGCAACCTGAAGGAACCTACAAGCTTTAAACTAACCTCACGGCTTGAGACATATCCTAACGATTCATCATTCATATTATATCTAATCGTAATATCTTGCGTGGAATCCCCGAAGAGGCAGGCAGGCTAAGGAGTACACTTCTAGGTTTCACCAGTTACGTTTAGGTCCCACTATGAAATAGGTGGTGAGCCTATTGTCATACACCGAGCACGAATCTCGACTGCGAGCTACCAGTAGAAATTTAAACTAGAAATTCTAGTTACAAAAATTTAATATTACATCTTGGAGGGCTAGTTTCAAAGCGGTGGAATGAAGGTGTACACAAAAACATCCGTCGTTTGTTTTGTTTTTATTCCTAGTAAATAATAAAAGAGCAATACACCGATGTTATTTGTTTTGCGATTATCTGTAGATATGAACATGATTAGCTTCTCCCGTCTACTGGTATAATTATATAACAGCTCTGAATAATAGCATAATATATAGGTACATAAAATCTTCGGCAGAAGATATACCTATACAAAATCTTCGGCATAACATATAGTATATACAAAGTCTTTAAATGGTAAAATGAATTATAATTTAATAAAGCTTTTGTTCGTATTATTCATTCGCTTTATCGCACTTTAAAATCATTCGATACTAATTCGATATAAACAAATTGCAAAATAATATCCAATATGTTATTGTATGTAGAAATTTG
The DNA here is from genome assembly GCA_018245615.1 of Mimoniades ocyalus. Lineage (NCBI taxonomy): Eukaryota > Metazoa > Arthropoda > Insecta > Lepidoptera > Hesperiidae > Mimoniades > Mimoniades ocyalus. The sequence continues at coordinate 4,979 of DWDV01000571.1, forward strand.
AAATGGTCGTAATCGAGCATAATCGAGTATCGTCGTTTGTCGGTGACAATAAAATAATCGACCATAGGACCCGTATCGGTACGGTAGCTTTGATTGCGACAAGCAACCCTATTGCAAACCAACGCAACGGCCTCAGTTCTAAATTAGTGAAAATCTTATGGTAAAATCATTAATCAAGCGAGCTATCTACATTTTGTAACGTAACGCGCCGTAAACACAATGGGCCCCGGTAATGTTTTATAGCGTAAAGAATGGCGGTCTCTGTCTCGATATGTCTAATCTGGACGCAATATAATAGACAGTTTTACATCATTTGACGCTGTCTGAACGCGTTTCGCAAGTTGCGAAGTTATCGCGAATTTTACATACACAGACAACATAATTATGGTTTTTGTTGTCTATGGTTACGATTTGTCAGTGCACTTCCATTTCCAAAATGGTTTTCCGTCACCATATCTTTTTTTCCATTTCTTTATGAATTGTCTTGTGTAGGTATTTAAACTTGTTGATAATTTTTGAGATTAGGTATACTGTGATTTATTAAGCGAATCATGAGGTCGTAAAGCACACCTCGCAAGGGATATGTAGAGTTAAGCATCACCAAGCCCAGTCAGTACTTGGATGTATGACCTTTAGTAGCAAATTTCTACATTCGTTTAGGTTCATTAGATAATAATCGTTAACTGTCGTCCAATGATTCAAAAGTGATTTAAATTCATGCGACATATGGAATAGCTAGCCAGTAATTTCGGCAACCAGTACTGGAAGATAAGATAAGATTTAAGATAAGATTTTTTATTCTTTCTTAAATTTAGTTCCGTCTTTATAATTTTTAAATGAATAAGTTGAGGAAAAGCCCTTTTCAGAGGATTCCAACATGAAACTAATTGTAACCAACAAGCGGTTGGTGATTTCAAAAACATACCTAATACGATGTTTAGCGAATTTTATTTTTTTTCCGCCACCCTCGTTGCAAGATAATTTATAGCCAGTACGACATAAAATAATTTTGCATTGAAACAAATTGTTGTGTTTATATTAATCTTGGTTAAAAGACCACAGACAAAAAATCAATTCAAGCGATTTCACGCCCTGTTAGACGTTTTCGTAAGGTCATTTATATTAGCGTGGTAATATCTATGAAGAAGTACATTTCTAAAGTGTTCCGTTGTTTTTTCATCCATAAAACATTTCGAAGTTCCTCTTCGACCAACAATAGATATCTGTTTACATTGCTTAACATTGCACAAAATAGTTCGTAAGGAGTCGCGTTCAGAGAATATTTTTATAGGCATTAACATAAATAGGTACATGGAATTAAATCGGATTGGTTAAATGACTGCGTCGTTGGTCGTGTTCGTTGCACGCGCGATAGTTGAACGAGTCCTGGGTTCAAAACACATATTCCATAGTGGGACTTCAAAGTGACTGATGATATGTATGAGTATACGACACTCCTCTGCCTACCTCTTCGGGGACTTCAGGCGTGATGTTGCGTTTACAAAAAAAAAACGACAGTTTAATGAAACGACCATAAAGACGCTAGATTTGAATAAGCATGACAGTGTTAAATCAATATGAAGCGTGAACAAATTAAATCAGTTCCAGTTGTGTGGTTTGTTGACAAACAGACCGCGGTTTCGACAATAAAGTGAATTCTGCGGTGACATTGCAAATGTATTATCACTATCGGCCAGCATTGAAGCAGCGTGATGGAGTATTATTGCACTTTGTAGCTACGGGAGATTCGTGTCTAGTAATAAGATGTAAAACTATTGCAGCCATTGCGACTTTATTTAGGGATGTCTCATCTTTTTAAACAATCGTTCCTTCGTTCCTTCAATTCAAAACATACTGAGGCTGACTGGCCTGTCGCTCAATTCTCAAAGTTCACTGCTGAATCAAATATTTGAGTTCGATTTCTATCCAGGCTATAGCAAGGTAACATAACTGCAATCCCCGAAGAGGTGGGCAGAGGAATGTAGTACACTCCCGCGTTTCACCAGTTACGTTTACGTCTATTGTCATAGACCGGACACAAATCCAGACAGTAGTATGGGAATTTTAACTAGAAAATCTAAGTTAGAAAAATTCTATACAGTACTCGAAATGGGACATATGTTTATCTATTCAGAGCGAATGTTTGGTAGCAAACAAGTATTCGCCCTAAGTCTTAGTGTAAAGTTTAAGTTTAAGTTATCTGTATATTAATAAGTGTATGTACATACCAGTATAAGCGTATTTAGTAAAATATGCGTGTTTTACTATTTAACGTTTTATTGTTAGACTGTATACTTATATGCTTAATACGTATGTTTACCCGAGCTACCCCGACTAATCTCGAATCACTCCGAGAAGCTTGTTCACGAACTTTTTTATCACCTCGCTGCGTCCTTATACAGACTTGGTATTACGGTTAGATGGCCACGCACGAGTAGTTCCAGTGTATTCTTATTACAGATTAAATAATAATCTTAAGATTATATAAGTGATCATTCTTATATACGAATGAAAACTAATAGTTCCGCTCCAATTGTGTTCTGACACGTTCAGCGCGCGCCCATACAGACTATTGACCTTTGCGTTGTACGCAGATATGTATCTACAAAGCATTATGTATACTAATCATTATTATATAATGTCGGCTGACCTATTAATCCAGTGGTTAGTAACTTTGCTCTACGGGGAGTCGTGGGTTCGATTTCCGTATACGATAAATATTTGCGTGTTGAATTGAGTACTTATTTTGTGTCTGTATATAGGACTATCTATATAATATTTTATTTACACATATTTTTTTATTTAGGCATATCAGCTGTTTTTCTACCCTAAAATTACTAATCAAAGCATACAAAATATGAGAGGCACAGTCGAGTAAAATGTGAAGCGCTAATTACCTACATATGCAATAGATCGGAAGTAGAGTCAAGTAGAGCTAGGAGCATTTACCGATTAATTCCTAATACCTACACACGACTAGTGTTAGTAGTATAACAATTGATTGACGGGTATCTCTACTCTAAAAACTCCCTTGATCCGTTCAGCTCGAGCCAAGACACGTACAGTACTAGAGTTCGACCTGTTGCATAAAGATTATAACTTGGTAAATCCGCGACGTGACCGCGACCAAAGCAAAGTATCCAAACACAGAGGCATAATACGGAGAATGTCATCGGACATCGATAATAGACGCACGCAACGCTTTGTATGGGCGCATGCTTTCCACAGAAATGTCACAACCAAAATGCGTTCATTCGGGAAACGCAATGTTCATTGTATCCAATAGTCAGTTGTTTTGTTAAATTGAACGCTTTATACTTTGTATAATGTAGAAGAGAAAACAGTAAAGAATAGAGTTGAATTCTTTATTATAGAATTGCTTATATTCATGTGTTAGTTTTGCAGTTTATTGTTGATATACAACAGTCTATTCTACATGAGAGTACAATGTGAAATATTGAATTACAATGTTACACAAACAAAAGAAGTATTAGACAGCTATATAAGTAAACTAGAATTACGAATAGGAATCATAATAAGACAAACAAGAGGAAAATTGGCAAATTTGGGTGAATTTTCATATTTGGGACCCAAAGGAGTGGCTGATAGAAACAGCCTCAGAGTCCAGGTTATAGATCTTGTATATCCTAGGTGACACAGCAGCTGAAGCTATTACGAGGGTCTATTTGCTTCCTCACCTGCTAGATGTCAACAAAAAGATAGTATTTTTTTTAAACAATATGCAGCGTATCAGCTGACTGTTGATCACAGTATAGGCTCAGGCTATTTTGAGATCACACGGACATGTGCAATATCCACGATGTAATAATAATAATTATTCATTGTAATTGCGGGATATTTTTTAAGTGTAAACGTCACACAACGGCTGTAATCCCCGAAGAGGTTGGAGTGTAGTACACTCGCACGTATCACCTGTTACGTTGCCGACCCACTTACTATGGAATAGGTGGTGACTCTATTGCCATACACCGGACACACATCCAGACACTGAGCTGCTAGTCGAAAGTCTAATATATATCACAGACCATTGCAAAATAACTTTAACTTAATGATTAATAATGTATTCCCGCGAATAAAGTCGCTTACGTGTATTAAAAACCTTAATTGAGTAAGACGCGCATCGTCTCTCTTATGCTTATATAAATAAATAATTTACTGGTACCGCTACTACGTGTGTCGTTACGCCTAACTAGTTACGTTTTAGTTTTTTTCCTATGCTTATATTTATATAAGCATATACCCAAAGATATATTCACATACGGAAACAACGTACATATATTTATGTCTGTAGTGTATGACGAATGTAGGTCAAACACGTCAAGTCCGTAAGTATAGACATATTTGTGGCTCGCTGCAAGGTGCCTACCCTGTTAGGGATTTGGTGTGACATTATAATAATATTAATACGTGACGTCACGCCTGTAATCCCCGAAGACGTAGGCAGAAAGTATAGTACACTCCTCCGTTCCACCAGTTACGTTTATCAGACTTTGTAACACGATTAGAAAATTGAAGTTAGGAAAATCCAATAGCGCCCGATCCGAGACCTGAATCCAGGACCTCTCGATGGGCAGTCCCGCTTGCAACCAACACGATCAACGAGGCATTCATCTTAATAATAATATTATGAACGTTAATAAAATATTTTTAGGAGTGTGGTACGTAAACATCATTCTTAATCGGCGTTGTACCTTCAGTGTTAATAAACCAATTTGAAAACGTCATACCTTACGATGGAATGTAATTTTGAATTTGGAACTAATCTGTACAATGAAGAAGAGGGGACGTGAAATGGCGGTTATGTTTTGAAAGTAGAACAAGTTAGACATCGTAAGACCAAGAAGTTTGATTTCCTGAGAAAAACAGGAGGGTGTTGAGACACAGAATGCCCTGACGCTCGTGTAGTGGCTAAAAAAACTAATAAAGGGATGCAATTCATACATTTTGCAATACTTGAACATTTTATTGCACATCACTTTCTATTTAGTTACAAATAATCATACTGACCTACATAAACGTTTAATATTCTTCAATAACCGTAAAATAAACATACGCAAAGTTTAAAGGTTTACGATTCAAGCCACAAATATTTATTGTAGTAAAAGTTAAGCTTACGTACTCGTAAGTGTTTAGTAGGTATACGTAAAATAACTAATTCATCAAATAGTTACAATCAATAATAAAACTGTTTGTATTGTTATATTTGGAATGTCTAATGTAGTGAGATTTATTAAGAAAACACGATAAAATATAAAATTTTGCTATAATTTTTGCATTTTAAAAAAGCCTTTTAAGATCTTAATGGGCTCTGATTAGCTCTTTTTAGTTCAATTAAAAAATAATTATTAAAAACTTTAACATTATAAATTGAATTAAACGTGTTAATGGTCAAATATCTCTGCTTTTTACATAATTATGAAATTGTTACTCGCCAAGTAATGGCATGATAGAAAAATGAAGATATCTAATATTTTAATCATCGGAGAAAATAACTTAATCTATAATACGTTCCCATCTTAATTTTTAAAAGACAATAGTCGCATAGTAAAAGGACAGAACCGAATATCTATTATTGAAATTATTATTTCATGTATTGACTGCCTCGTTGGTCGTGTTGATGGCTAACGCGATTGCCGAACGTGATATCCCGGGTTCCAATCCCAGACAAGGCCTTATTGGACTTTTCTAACTTACATTTTCTAGTATTGACTCGGAGTCCAGTGGATATGTGCCCGGTGTATGGCAATAGGCTCGCCCCATTCCATAGTGAGAGGTAAACTTAACTAGTGAAACGTTAGAGGCGGGACGCTACGTATTATTCAATGTAGTAAATTTTTCTTAAAATTATATATTAATTATGCCTGGAATAAAAAATATCCATCCTCCAATACAATAACCATGACTCTATCAGCCACTCACGCGGATCCTAAATGTGAAAATTCACGCTAATTTGACATTCCTTACAATTTTCTTACTCATATTAAATTTTTAATAAATCCTCACTTAGCAGTTTTTGAAGTTACTCTATAGGCGAAGTATTAAAACGGTTGCGTTCAATTTAATTATTCCGCAACTGGTAATAAGTAACGTGTAATTATCTGTGAGTACCTCGAAGCTATCATGAGTATGTTATGTGTTACGTAAGCACATGTCATGTCTAGAATAAGGATGATTGTATTGCTGATGTCGTATACTGACGAAATTGTTCGGTTTAATATCTTAACAACGTTGTCGATTTGCTGTAATCTGAAGACTGTTATACAACTAAAAAGTTACTTTGTTATTTATTTTAACATTATGTTAAATATAGGCAGCATCCATACTTGTTACTGCTGTCTGTACCTCCACCAACAGTCACAAATAATAAAATCACAAATCTAGTAGAAATTGCGAATAGGCCTGTATATATTTGAGTAGGACTATTAGGTATCATTATTGCCAACTCTCTGTGGTCAATGGTGATTAATGCATAGAAGGATAAAAAAATAATATATATGTATGTACATAAAACTAGTTTACAGTCTACTGGTAAACCACAGTGTTACCATGTGAAAACACTAGTTCCGGCTGCATTTTTTCACGTCTCATTGCGTCGTGTTTACTTTTTAATGTGATTAATCTAAAGTCTAATTAAGCATTCACGTTTGTATGTTGTATGTGTAAAATCGTGACTAAAGATAATGAATGATACGAATGGTATTTTTGCGAAAGTGTTGTAAAACATCTGTGGTGCGTTACATTTCTTACACTGAGATGAGCACTAAATGTAAATAATTATGTAATTTTTAGATATATAGTATAGAAGAATATGATTTACTAAATATTTATAGAATCGTATGCACATTTCAGTTTTTTAAACACCATATAGTTGAGTATTGACTGCATTCTGTAAGCAGTGCGGTAATAATTGGCGCCAAACTGATTAAAAATGGCGACGACATAATAATTTTCAAATCCGTCACAATCTTAGTCTACAAAAATCCATCAAAAAATATTAATGTCTACAAAATATAGAAAAACCCATTAGGATAATTTTATAATTATTTGGGCAAAATTCTAAAAACTTTAATGCAGTCATTATTTCCGATACCTAGAGTTGTGTTCACGATCAAAATGGTTAGGTAGAGTATTGAGTATGTCGAAAGGTAACTTACCGGGAAACATGTGTAACAAATTTCCCCACTGATTAGTACACATGTTTTAAAACACGAAATTATGGCTTTAGTGATTTCACGCAGCAGATAGGTTACAGTCATTCTTGTCAAATTTACGTAATTTTAAATTCTTCTGATGAAACTTTACAAAATAGCGTAAATACATAATGATGAATGAAAATTAAAAGCAAAACTTGTCACAGGACACCTCATATACAGCCATATAAATCAATAAGTGATTTCGTTCTACAGAGCAAACCGACATGGTGACCTATCAGAGAAATCACTCCTGGACATCGGTACCAAACTTCAAAGAGGAAATATTGTTCGCTAGTATGTATTACGGAATACTTTGAAATATCCAAACTTCTCTCACCCAGAGATCTTGTAACTGATGTATGAGCAGCATTTTAACCGGACGCAAATTAATTGGATTTTAGAATCCCGATCGTAATCACAGCGAGATGTTCAAATTGCTTAACTCAAAACGTATCCTATACAATGATTGTGCATTAATTGTTGTGTTGCTTCATAACAACGTGTAATGTAAGGAAAATACACTGAAAATACATGTAAATAAGTACGTATACCTGAAAGAACCTTGTTGTCTAATATTTCCAAGAAACTCATTGAATCGATATTTTTCTATACTTTTCAATGGATGACGAAAAGACCCGAAGAAGTCTACCAAATGCTGTCCAACCCAACTGAATTCTCATCTTAGCCTCCCTCTCAAAATTGTTTCTACCTAACTGCAATACTGCAATTCTACGAGTACCTAACCGAGGTATGTGTACTCCGAAACAATTTCGAGAAGGTGGCCATTTACGCCGATAGGTCTCGGGTCGATGTGTTTATTCACCATGACTTTGGTTTTCATACCATACCATATGACCTGTCTTGTAAATTTTATGGAAAGTTCATAAAATTAGCATTTTTCTACACGCACACACGTACTATAATATGATTATCCCTTTAAAAAATTCTAGGAGTATTTGTAAAATGAAATCCATTTAATAACATGGAATATTCCTTCTAAACTATCCCAAACAGATATATGTATTTGCCCTGTAAAATATGTTAAAAATCGTAATGCAATAGGTATATAATTGTTAAAATTAAACCACTATACTAAGACTCCACATGGTAAAACCATTTTCTCCCCTTAAAAAGACACTATAAAATCACAAATGCGTCTCAATGACACATTATACGTAGCTCTTCAAGCTCGATTAAATATGTTAGCATGATCTCCAGTGACACTTTACATGCCATCCATTGCACGTTTGATAGTTTTATTACGAGTACTTATATATGTACATATGTAAATCTGGAACCATTGGTACTTACGAGTATGTCCTACTTTCTGTTCAATCGAGTGTCGTACGTCAACTGTATGAAGAGAGATAATCACTTTTTGTGTACCATTAAATAACCGTACCTCGTTATAATAACATAATAACTGTATGACGAAGTCCTAATATCAAAATAATGCGGCGTTCACACCAAAAACTTTTAATTGAAAATATTAAATATTTATCTTACAACTGCAGTGTTAGGTCATCAGTCTATTGTAGCCCACTGATAGACATAGGCCTCCTCTGAGGGGACATGCCCGTAATCCCAGCGGTAGGCATGCGGGTTGGGGATCGCAAACATAGATGTTCGCACCGCCTACGTTGTTACGCCTAAGGCGGCCAGTGCCTATGGCTCTTGGACCAATGGTTTTTAATATCTCTTTTCCATTCCGGAATTTGGAGTTCTAATATATAGAACTCTGATTGTATTATATAGGTTATTAATATTAAATTTAAGTCGCTATAACTATGACGGGAAACGCACGAAGGAAACATACACCTTACAGTCTTCATTATGTTCCCTAAGGCCTTAAATTAGAATTTTTAGTGATACATAGCCTTTGTACGACTGCCTCGTTGGGTTAGAGGTTGGAAGGACGACTGCTGATCGAGAGGTCCTGGGTACAAATCATGAGTCGGTACGATTGGATTTTTCTTGTACAGATTTTCTAAAAGCGGCTCGGAGTCTCAATTTGTGCCCGTTATATGGCAATAGGCTCACCCCCTCTTTCATAGCCATAAACATAACTGATGCAACGTGGTAATGTACTACACTCCTCTGCCTATTTCTAGTCGGGAATTATATGTGTGATGTTACGTTTTATTGGATTTGTTACTATACAACAGCAACAAGTGTGCTGTCTATGGAACTTTTGGCGCGTAATGATCTGTCATTTAAAAACACCATCGTGCAAATGTCATGAAGTGCATTCAGAAGTTAATATGGTCTAAAATGTGAATTTAAATTTAAAATGGTTACCTATATGAACTAGGCTTTACCTATCGCTACCTGAATGACCTCAAGTATTTCAATGATGAGAATTACATAAACTTACGAGTAACGAGGAAGATGATTGATGTTACCCAAGATTGTTGTAGGCTCGTTGGCAAATATTTTTTGCTTCATTTCCACATTGGTACTTAAGAGGATGTAACGAAGATGACTTTATACATTAATGTTACTGATCCGTAACTGTATCAATTTCTTTGTGAATAAATAAAATAGTCCAGTTAAAAATCAAGCAAGTTGAACGTATTTTTTGCTATCGCGTTTTGCAGATTAAACTACGATCATATTAAATTATATAATAATCATGTTCAGTAACATCCGCGTAACACGAGAAAAACGGAGGCAACTGTATTTTAAAAATGTAATAATTATTTACTAAGTGTTAAAATAAATCTCTTACAATCTCTTAAAAAGTTTACAATTTCAATTTTCAATTCCGAAATACTTGAATTCAATAGAGTAGTTTTTTAATTACGTCACTGCTGCTATAATACAATTATTGTAAATGCTTTGTATGTATATTGTCTGTTCAACCAAAGTAATTTTTTACTTGTGCTCAAATGGAAATAATATACAAAGAAAAGTTAAAATGGTTTCTCCCGTCAGTGAATTGAAAAGAGTGACATCTAGAGGTCAAGTTATGTAGTTTTTAAGGCAATGTTATTGCAAGATGACCGTTTTATATTTGCTAGCTTGATTTTTGTATACAGGCAGTTTGTATTATGTTTTATTTTATTACAAATAAAATTAAAGTAAGAAAATTGAACAAATTTCACATATAAGCAAGTTAATATAAATGAGAGTAATTAAAATTATTTTTAATGCAGCAATATTGAAAAAATAAAAACTTTATTCTCACTTTAAAGTCACGATTTTCAAAACCGTAATTTCAGCCGGATACTAGTATTTAATGATAAAGATATGTTTGTATATAAAAAATCTTTTATTATCTAGGAAAACAATTTTTTAGGAAAGCATCCTAGCGTTTCCCATTTAAACATCGTGGCATCGCCACATTCAAAGAGAGGGCTAGTGTGTTATTATGGGTATTAGAATCATAAAAGGGTCGATCGTGATAACATACAAGCTAGAAGTTGATAAAAAAATAAAGTTGATTTATTAAATTTTTACAAACGTCCGCATAACGTATTCCACTCAGCCTGTATATAAAAATTTGCTATAACGATTCATTCGGCCTTGAAGAAGATTTTACACCGACGCCGAGAGATTAGAAAGGGCAAAGTCATTAATAAATAAAGGGAAAAACAACCGTGAGCATTTCTAAAGCACTCGCATTGTTGTGTTGACCCTGGTTCGGGTGTTTCTTCACGATGAGTCGATTTCCGAAGTCAGGACACGTGTGTCCAATATGCATCTAAATGTAGATTGCAAATGAATGCATCATCGGCCCATATGTTCTCGGGTTGGTCATTATACACATCTACGCTGCTGCCCATAGGCGGCCAGGGCATTTAGCTGTGCCTAAGCAGACCACGCGATACCGCAATCTGCCAAAGCCGGGTTTATCCGCCTCTTACAACACAATGCATCCCG
>DWDV01000572.1:0-16073 GCA_018245615.1 Mimoniades ocyalus
CTTCATGCGCTCGCTGTTCGGGCGCGCGCGCGCCCCGCCGCCCGGCTGCGCCGCGCGCGACTGCTGCGTGCCGCGCGCCCGCGCCGCGGCCTGCTGGCTGGCCTGCGACGACGACCTCGTCAAGCCGATCTCCAACGAGGACTTCGAGGACCTGCTCTCGGCCGAGCCCAAGATGCGCTCCGCGGCCACGCCCTACCTGCTCTTCTACGTCCGCAGCGAGGCCGGCTAGCGCACGAGCTCGCGCGCTCAGCCTGCTATTCCACGTTTTGAGACGGCAGCTCCGTACCCGATGCGGTCGGTAGCTTCCGAAGCGCACCGCACGTACGTCCGACCGCGGACGAGTGCGGCTAGTTCACGAACGATTCGGTCGTTCAGCTGCAGGTGCGTCGTATACGTTAAAACGTTACCGGTGCGGCTTAAGATTATCGAGAGCTAAGTTAGATTTCGATTTACTATCACAGTACATAGTTTGAATGATTTGTAACTTGTAGGTGTGTTGAAAGTTATATAGGAGTTATTTGTATAGTTATGATATTCCATTATTATGTATTATATTTAGAAGCTTAAAAGACGAAATATAATAGACACTATATTGAAGTGTCGACCTGACGTGATATTATGAGTGTACCGAATGTAACTAGAAAAGCTCCGAAGGCGATCACTAGATAATATTGTATAGTAAAATGTAATACAATGTTGCACTATTTTCACTGTTACAATCTGACAATATGAACGTAAAGTAAAATTTTTACTATATAATTTTCTATGGATATACCTTTCATTGTACCATTTTTGAATATTATAAATGTATGTTCATATTAATCAATGTTATTTGCATAAAATATATATGTATATATAAAAAATTATATTGTGCTCGTATGACAAGGATGGCCTAAAAATCTATAGTTTATTTGTTCGATGGATATAATAATGTAATAAAAAAATGTTTTCGAAATTTATGTAGTACAGTTAACTTTAACCACAAATTAGCGCGTCCCATATTACTTCGCCTTACTTATTTCTAAATGACTATTTTATATAAAATATGATAGTTCAAATATAGAACAATATACATATAAAAAATTTAAATTAAATATATAAATACAGTATTACCACAAATTTGTAAAGTGCACTTTCGTCAGAAAATCCCTATACATATGTTATAGAGAATGAATGTCATCTACTGCGCATAATTATTTCTTGCAGATAGGTGAAATATTTTGGAATCGGGTAACAATACACTGATGAAGTATGATTTATGCCACCGAACGCGGTAGTAACGCAGTCCAATTTCATTTTTCAACGATTTCTAGCTTTACACTGGCTGTTATTTTTAAATACTCTTAAAAAGTTATACTTGTGAAATATTTTCAGCATCACCTAAAACAAGGCTCGTACTAGTTAGATGAGATAGCACACTGATTAGAAGAACATCTTATTAGAAAACAAAATCGAATGTTTAATAACCAATCCTAATAACTACATTAGTATTAATAACTTTCCCCATTGTGAAACTGCTAGACATATACTCAATAGGACCAAGAAAATGATAGTCTGTAAACTTTTATTAAACCAAAAGTGGGACTATGCATCATATTAATTTGTGTTCGCTTCAACCAAGGGGTAGGTGAGTATTGAGTGGCATTATATATGGTAGTGTCATGCTATATTCATATTAATCTTATCTAAGTAACATCACGCCTGTAATCTTCGAAGAGATAGGCAGAGGAATGTAGTACATTCCTATGTATCGACAGTTACGTTTAAAAGTCCCAATATGGAGGAAAATATGGTGAGCCTATTGCCATAATGCACAAATTAAGTTGAAGAACAAATTTTAAAAATCTAGTTAACATTTAATGGATTTGTGTCTTGTATACGGCAATAGACCCACCACCTATTCCATGCCCGGACGTAAAAGTAACTGGTGAAATGTGTTTTAAACGAAGTGTACTACACTCCTCTGTCTACCGATTACGGGATCCCAGTTGTGATGTTATGTTATGATTGCTTATGTGATATAATGGCTTATTTTTGTTTGAAATTTTGGCAATCGTATTATTAATTTCTAACTGTTTTTTTATGTGACAGTACACGTAGGTCGACGAGGACGAATTTGTACATTTGATATCAACGAATCATTCTCGAATAGCGTATTATCTTCCAACTGTTGGTTGATTCAAAGTGTATAGGTGACAAAACGCACATTAAGTAGTTATTTTGTATAAAATTGCAGACAAGACTAGAACAATAATTATAATTTCTTGTTATTACACTATTTCTTTCTCTACAATATTTTACCTGTAAACAAGGTCGCTGACCAAGAACGCTTTTTTTAATCAGCCTGTATTTTACTACTTGGCTACTTTCAGAACCCCTTTTTAACATGCATGTCTAGAGTAATAATGTAATTAGAAACTTGCCTCAAGTTAATGTTATTTGCTAAGCTATTTTATACATAGAGTTAATTATGTTATGTTATATATTATGTAGGATGGACAGTTTTCTACTTAATAATGGGTTTAATGGAAGTCCACTGAATTATTTCCAGGGCGATAAGATTTTCTATCGTAAAGTATGCATTGTCAATGTGTACTTGTAATGAAACTAAAAATATGTGGTACACTGTACTACTCAAACTGAGGAAATGATCTAATGTTAATATTTCATGCGAATTCCGTTCCACTTCTATAACCAATTAACATATACCCTCGTATTTTCCCACTGGAGCATGGTGGAATTACTGCCCAGTGGTAGTGACATGTAAAAAAACCTAATAAACATCAATGTTGCTAATATATTGGTGATTTTGAACAATTGCTACTATTTATGCGGGTTTTCTAAATATGTGTCCACGTATAATAATTATTTTGTTCTTTTAACGTATGTGTGCGTGTGGTATTTTTTTTACAAATTTAAGGGAATGTTCAAACATTGACGAGTTTATTCTGCTGCTAAAAATTCGAGATGACTAAACAATAATGTGGTCTTATATATCATATTTATTTTGTCGATTGTAGGCATAACGAATGCCGCTGAAACGAACGGCCGCCCTCCTACATGCTTGTGTTTTTGTAATTTCTGTCATTTATATGTATACAGCGATTAGAGAGGGCAATAATACTTATGAATGTGTGATGTTAATTATAAAATTTTCTATTAATGACTTCATATGATTCGTCTGTGGTTTATCTCATTATTTAGTAAGAAATGTTTTTGTGTAAAAAACGACCATCATAAATTCATTCATATTGCAATAATAGAAACAAATTTTTCTATATTTATCAGTTAACAGCCATTATATGGAATATATCAATTTGTGATAAAGAACACTGTAGAATAAGAAAAAAAATGTGGATTTTGTCATGTGTTCATGGTATGGTATGATTTACAGGTTCATTTTGAGTAATAAAAAATATATATTTTAAATTTAATGCTGTTTTTGGAAAAAAAAATACCTTAAATTGTACTTTGATGCTGTCAATGATGCTTTTAACATTTCTTCTGTGCTTTATTTATTGTCGTCAATGGTTAAGTTTTATTATATTGTTCTTGTGTATAATTGAGGCATTATGTATACTATCTAGTGATGTGTATGATCACCTATGTACCACATAATTTTGCATAGTTTTTCGTAATAAAACCAGTGTATAATTGGCGGCCTTACAAGTATTTACATTTATACACTACAAAGACAAAGGTTGTAAGCACGTGAGGAACGACGTTTCTTAGACTGTATACATATTGCCTAAATGTATTCATTCAAGCAATAAGTAAAATGGTATAATGTAGGTTACGTACTTACACGAGAATAAATCGTCATTGTATATTTTCCAATGCGAACGCTTTTGTATGTGTAAATTTAATGCGGATGCCATTCCAAAGCCTTTGAAAAAGGTAAAATTCTTGTCAGTAGTTATATGAGTTTATTTTAATATTCGACAATGTTAATTTTCTATGTATATTGATTTGGAAAATAAAAATAATTTCAGTAAGATGTTTTTTCGTTTTGTGTTTTTTTTGTAATCTTGTCCATAATTTGTTCATAATCCGTTTTCTCCAGGTACCATAGAAAGAGAAGTAGGTACTAGCCAGCGTTGCTAGTTATTTAAACTACCGTGTAATAATAATGTAAAAATTTTAAAGAATATTAATGTAACAAATTTTACAATAAAATATAAAACCTTATTAGTATCATTTAAGACACCGACAGTAAAAAGGACGATGTAGGTAACCAATAAGAACATTCAAGTACAATAACTTTATTTGTAATATGTGTACGACAACTAAATTATAAAAATCGGTTCTCATCTGTGTCTTAAATTAGGGACAATATTACTAATAAATACTATCTAAGTATAGCGATATCGTCAAGATACTAAACTTGGTTTGATAAAGTTAAACTTGTCGCCTACAGGGTAAAGTTTATTGACAACCAATAAAGATAGTAGAGACCGATGTTTATTATCGCCTTCAGATAGTAGCCGGCGAATCGGGACTTGTATGTCATCCAGTTCCAGAGGACCTTTGGTCACGTTCGAACGACTTATTTCAAACAAACTTTATTATTGCGATCGAACAGAATGAAGGCGATCGAGATCCGAAACAGCAAATGGAATGTGAGTGTCATTATATATTTTCCCCTTAATAAAGTACCTTAGACCCGTTACTAAATATTGAAATTAGATCTTAGTTTCTTATTTTGTATTTAATTTTAAGTTGTATTTTATGACAATAAAATCATATAAAAATAGGCGAAAACATAATATAAACAAAATAATCGTAAACTTTAATTCTTGTTGGATTAAGGCATAGAATATACAAAAATTGTAAAAATGTGTATTGTGGTAATTTTGGTTTAGCATACTGGGACAACTTTTTTTTTATTTTTTGTCATAGTCACTTTTATTGAAAAATGATAACGCTTTCAAATATGAGAAGCAAAATGTGGCTATTACAAAAATGGTTTTCTACCTGTGACATTGCAGTGACCTTTACGATCCTGGTGAAAAGTTGCTGTCAAACGACAAAATTCTATAAGTAGTTTCGTTGTTAAAACTTTAATTTTTTATTGGTTTCTTTTATCTACACATCAATAATGGCGTGTGTAAGTGTAAAAATATGTTTAAAATAAGATAAATACTTATGTTTAGAACGAAAAATAGTATTACTGAGTCGTTAAATACACAACAGGCAGTATTCCGTTTTATATTAACTATTTCTATTATGTTCATAGTTACCGGTACTTAATGCATTATTTACTAATATACAAAAATAACTTGAAAATTCTTACTACGTTAAAGTTTGGTTATCATAAAATTAATGCGTAAAACTTTTTACTATACAATGAAACAAATCAATGACATAATATTATTTCATTTTATGACCAAGAGCTCATTGTCTTTAATACATGCATAGTATTCAAATTATGGAGGTCTAAGTAATTTAACTTTACCATTAATGGTTAGTCAAACTTTTGCGTTTATATACTGTAACAATTAGCATTAGACGATTGAGATTATCAAATTTTTAAACATAACCTATTGCGTTACTTACATTTCTACCTACCTACTTATATTACCTGATTTACGGTTCATCAAAATATACTTATAGATAATATTATAGCTATATCGGAGCTCTTCTTATGTGATAATAACTTAAACCCTACATAGTTATATTATATATAAAAATCCTGTATAAATCGTATATTGTGTGTATTGTCGAAAATGTTCTTACCATATAGTAAAACCTCTTCCCATATTCATAATGAATAAATTCCGGTATTCAAAATGCACCTATATATTTAAAATGAATATGTATATGTAAGCTTTTGTTTGCATAGCTTTATATTAAAATTTTAATCTACGAGATAAGATAATGCAAAATGTCAGAGATACGTTGTGATTTCTTGACTGAATTATTCAATCCAATATTGACGAGGTGGGTGCACGCGGACTCTGGAATCAACTGAATTAAGTAAAATTTTACGTTCGCCGGTGTAAAAAATAACTGTATAAAACCTGAAGTCTACTTTTCCGTCACAATATGTTGAAGGTAATGAAAAATTGTTTATTTAAAAATATATAGTTAACGGATTTTAAAGAAGCGGGCGTGTAAAATATTTTTTATAGTATATAATATTTTTATAGTAAAAATTACAAATCTTGTCTCTTTGCATTATTTTTCATGTTTGTTTCTTACAATGGATAAAAACATATCTTGTAATTTGTGATTAATCGTCGATTTAAAAGTTAACTCTATTATTTAACATGTTTTATAAATGCTTCATTTGCATCGATTGATCAAAATTAAGCATAGCAATCAGACATAAAAATAAATTAGTACACCTACCTTGCCATAGGTATATTGAACTGTTATTACAAATGTAGCCTTCCTTCTGTAGTTTATGATTCTGATGATGTACAGATGTACACAGGATCCGGAAGTGGAAAACTTATCCGGAAGTTATCAGGCAACACTGTACATCATTCTTTTGCCACGATATTACAAAATGTACCTGAAAACAATTTGCTTGAATGTTTATTGACAATCAGTTTTGTTTATCAAAGTTGCATGTATTGCATTTGTAACTTATATATTTGTAGGTATATAATTTGGCAAACTGAAAACATTGGCACGTTTTCAAAAGATTAAATTTAGAATCCTTCGATAAAGTCGCGGTGAGAATGGAACCCTTCGGTAGTTGCGTATTGCGACAAACAGTGTTTTTTATCTGGGGTGTGTAGTGTTATTCGTATGTGAAGTATTAGCGTTAAAAGTAGGGGAATATATTAATCATTAGTCTAAGTGGGTTCGTTCGCTCACCCTACGTCGCGAAGTGGTTGCGCGCGCCGCGACTCGCGATTCGGTGTTCAGTACGCAAGTCCGGATTCAGTTCCAACCGTAAGAAGTTTAGCACGAAGGGCAGTTCAAGATCAGTAACGCCGACAGTACAGCCATATTACACATTTTCGAAAAGATTTTCACGTGTTAGTGTCACAATGGGCTGGCCGACGATTTACGATGGCAAAACTGAGGTATTTCAATGTCTAATAATACCTTAGAGTGCACCGCTCCTGTGATCTAATGTGTAAGCCGTGATCATCTTGTTACCATGACGGCGTTTTCTGTTCTAACTATTTATATTGCTAATTTATTTACTTCATATAATAGGATTAATTATGTGATTTTATTACAATCCACGTGCGAAAATGTCTTGTATCTGTTTTTCACATATTTAAACTCAATTGTATATTTTAAGAATGTAAATAATATGAATTGGAAATATAATGAACTGAAATGAGTTAAAAACCATAGAAAAGATAATAAATATTGCAAAAATTTAAGCAGTCTTTTGCTTATTTTTTTCATGGGAATAATTTAGAGAATAAAAAGATTATATTATTTAACTTAGTGACAACAAGAATTAGACTTCTCATTTGATGTTCTTGAATTGTTTTTTTTTATTGCTCCCAATTTAGTCTCTCAATGTTATAGCTAGTGATATTTAATCTTAAAATGAGTGTTTTATATAAAGACATGTTTGCGATGATTTGAACCAAGAAACCCGAAGTGGGAGACTGAATTCTAAACCATTAGGTTTTCTCTGGTTCATACATTAAATCAATTTAAATGCAATTACATAATTATTGATCACTGAAACTTGTAACTTGCATCCCCGGAATGGGGATTATGGAAAAAAAAAACCCTAGTGGAGGCCTGTGTCCAATAGTGGACTGAGACACTGATGATGATGATGGTAAAAATGAATTGGATCTTATCAGATTCATCAGCATTATACACCTCTTAGATGAAAATGTGATACACTTAGAGTAAAAAAACAAATGTATTACTTTTCTGTCTCTGAATGTTACTTGCTGCATTATGATAAGAACAATTATAATAAAAAAAGATTTGTTTATGTTAGCTATGATGTAAAAATTTATTGCCTTTCAAATAATTTTAGATCATTGTGACTAGGGATAAGAACTATTATTGCGTGCACATAGAGAGTTATTTATAACACTGGTCTTATTCACATAATCTGCTTAGTATCATTGGTAATACTAACTGAATGCCACTTCCTGTAAAATATTAGGCTACAGTTTCATCTTGCATTTTGGTGCAATAGAATGGATTGTTCTAGAGATAGTAATAAGAGCATCTTCTAGTAGGGTTTCTCATTGTGATCAACTTTTATTGTTCCACTGTTGAACATGACCCCCTTTTAAGTAAGAGAAGGGTTAAGGGCCTTAAATGTACCAATATCATGAAGTAATGTTTACAATTTACTTCAACATGGAATGTGATGTATACTAATATCTGTAAATATCTAGAACATTCTTGTGGTAGTTCAAATAAATATACGCATATTGCATTTCAATGCCAAGTCCATTAGAGCCTGTTACGGTTCCACACATGAATAGTCATATTTTATGTTAACATGTGATTACAATGGAAGAGTTTTGTATAATGTGCTTGTAGATATGTCATAGTTTTCTTGCATATGTTACATAAAGTAAATGTATTTCATTACATAACACTATTTCCTACTTGTAGTGTGATAGATACAATGTTGCAGGTGGGAGGTGTGATGTGATCATTCATGTAGCAATTGGACATAATTCGACTCACAGCAGATATCTCCATTTGTCATACTTACCGTGTTGGTATACTTGGTATCAATATTAACATATAGTCATATGAGCTAATGATATAATGAAGTATCTGTGCCCATCACACAAATATTTATTCACGGGAATTGAACCCTTGACCTATAGCTTAGCAATCAGGTTTACTGACCATTCTATTAAAGGGTTGGTCATTTTTAAATGAACTTGTTTGAAGTGAAAATTGACCTTATTAGAAAATTTTCTGATTTGGGTGGTATTTAGTTTTATTTGGAACTGTCACATACAAGCAACTAAGCTATAGTTTAATACCAGTTTATTATATGTAGGCGGGATCTGCTGACAAGCCTAGGATGCAGCTGGGAGCTGCCGATGTTGGATCTCATTTGCAGCACATGTGCAGCCTCGACATCGATTCAAAAGCCTCATATGTTCGTCTGTCTGGAATCATCTGCACCATTGGTAAGATTGCAATCTTTCTTACTTGTACACAATCTATATGTTAAAATACATCATAATTCACCATGATACACATTTTTAAATGAGTATGAAATAATATGGTTATGTTTCGGCTCTAATGACTTGTTCTCTAATGAGCATACATATCTGGTAATCTTGATACCATTTGATACATATCTGGTAATCTTGAAATATTAGGTATTGTTGCAAAATGGATAAGATTATCATCTGACAGAAGATTATTAAATTTTATTAACTGTTGTAGAGTATGGCTTAGTTTAAGGCATGACCAATATGGAAGTGCACTATTAATACTTGCCATGGTGGCTGTATCATCTGCATATCTGGTGATCTCACTACACAACCTTAAACTTCAAGAGAGTATGTGTATAATGAATCACAGTTTCGAAAAAGGAATGTTGAATGAAGTATGGAGTTAAATATAGATGTTTTGTGGTATTCATTTGAGGATTCTGGGAAATTCGGATACGGAACTATCTTTTAAATTGAAATGTTTTAGGAATACATGAAACAATACTGTTCGGCATTGAAAATGCGTGTTCACGTTACATTTTATATAAAAAATCTTTTTGAAACTCAATTTCATTTGTAGCATGCAATAATAAAGAATTTTTTATTGTATCAGTTACTTTGCTATCGTGACAAATTACCGAATATTTGTCAAGATTATTTTCAAATGCGTCTACGGTGACGCGTAGGTATAAAATATAAACAAAGTGTTCTTATCAAATTCTGCATGTAAAAGATTATAGATTGAATAAGATTAAATTGATTCTGTCTGGGTTTGGGATCTTTGTTAACTTTGTTGCATATACGAATTTTTTGCCTTAGGGCCGGCGTCCCGGGATGTTGCCATGCTCGAGAAGATGATGGAGACTGGCATGAATGTTGCTCGCATGAACTTCTCGCATGGCTCGCACGAGTACCACGCGGAGACAATCCGCAACTGCCGCCAGGCTGAGAAGAACTACAGCGAAAAGCTCGGCGTGCCTTTCTCCCTGGCCATCGCTCTTGACACCAAGGGCCCCGAAATCAGGACTGGACTGTTGGAGGGTGTAAGTGTCTAAGTTTTGTGGTATAAAATAGTGATTGTGCCAAGATTTCTGGAGAAGTTCCTAAGTTAAGAAGGGATATTCATCTAATATTAAACTATCTGAGATAAAATTTTAACTTATTGGAGAATAGCAATCATTTCTTAGCATGTAATAATTTTTATTATTTGAAATGTAATCTAAAACTACCTGCAACCAGTACATTGGAATTTTAATTTCCTTTGCTATTACTCTTAACATTGTATTCCCTTGCATTAGAATCAAATTGTAGAAATGTTTATGAATCCATTCCTTATAGAAATATTTTACAATAATGTATCTGACATTAAATTGAAAATTATTCCAATAGCTTAGCTTTTTGATTATCTTGTATGAAAATATACATTCACTTGTCAAGGGCGGTTCAGCGGAAGTGGAGCTGAAGAAAGGCGAGAGCATCAAGCTGACGACGGACGCCGGCCTCCAGGAGCGCGGCAGCGCCGCCGCCGTCTACGTGGACTACAAGAACATCGCCAGCGTGGTGAAGCCGGGCAACAGGATCTTCATCGACGACGGCCTCATCTCCGTCATCTGCCAGTCCACCACCGCTGACGCTCTAGTCTGCACCATCGAGAATGGAGGTTCATTGTTCACCAGCTATTGGAGTACAACATAGTGGAATCTTTTAATATTTGGTTATAGTTGGTCTAGTAGGGGTGAGCAAGGAAATTGTTGATCATCCAATGTACTAAATTTAGTCACTTCTAAGATCTTTATGTAAGCAAATTTCTAAGTGCATTTAGTATTCGGCTATTGGATAAGAGTGTGTAAACCTTTTTGGAGACTTGAACAGACTTAAACTCTCCCAACACATGTCATGATGCAGTCACGAACCTGAATATCTACTAATCTGTACTGAAACAGTGTATTGGAGGTGGCTTCAGACCTTCGCTACATTGGAAGTAAGTTTCAAGTTCAAGAAAAGACCAAAACCTATAACGGTCAATATTCACAATGTTATGGGTCAAGTGCCAAATTAATTCCAGGAAATTAAATTAATTTATATCCCAATAGCTCTAGAGAAGAATAGAATAGAGTATATTGTTATTTCAATATGCGTTCCACGTGGCCAGGTATGCTGGGCTCGAGGAAGGGCGTGAACTTGCCCGGCCTGCCCGTGGACCTGCCCGCCGTGTCGGAGAAGGACAAGTCGGACTTGTTGTTCGGTGTGGAACAGGGCGTGAGTACAATTTATATTTGCAATTCTCTTATTGTATAAGCAGACTCTTATTATATATATTTTATATAACTGATGTTAAAATATGGTCGTGATTAAAATATTGATCGAAAGACATATTCTAAACTACTAGTAGTTCATGTTAAGATAGAGAACTCGTTGGTCAAGTGATTGCGAGCGCGACTGCAGATCAAGAGTTCCTGGGTTCAAATACTAGTTTGGGTGTTATTGGATTTTTGTAACTAGAATATCTAGTTAAAACTTCCAGAAGTGGCTAGTGGTCTGGATTTGTGACTATATGGCAATGATCTCATCGCTTATTCCTTGATGGGACGTAAACGTAAGTGGTGAAATGTTCTGTACTGTTCTATACTCCTCTGCCTACCTCTTCGGGGATTACAGGCGTGATATTATTACTTTATTGTAAGATAGAGTAGAAGAGTTATTATAGAATGTGTGCATAAGGGAGGGACAGGGAGTCCCTAGAGAAATGGGAAAGGCGAAATGTGAATAAAATCAAAATTAAGAAATGTCATTTTAAAATTCTTATATAACGATAGAAACGGTTTAGGATAATCGACATATGGTATTGGACACTATATATACTATAAATATGTTTGTTTTAAATCTATCACCCTACACGATACCGTGCACCGTCACCGATGTGTGAATATCAAATTGTAGTCAAACTCACTAATTGGTACACAGTACATTCGATTTAATCATTATTTTCATGTCAATTCATAAAATATGTGGTTCATCTGTGAACGAAAGTGAATGACGAAATGAACTAACCCGAAAGAATGTTTGCACTTTGAAATCACTCAGGTTTTTTTTTAGAAGCTTCTGACGTTAATGTTTGCCTGCTAAAATAATATGTTTCTGTTATCGTAAAACAGACGAAGACGTAATAGGAAAATGGCATTAGATTTATCATAAATATGTACTTCTATAGTCGCGGTAGAGGGCGATAGATCATGGATCATCTCGTCCATGATACATTCTATTTGTACATAATTTAAACGTTTCTAAGGGGTGCCGTATGATATATTTATAGTTCTTATATAATACATGTACAATTGTAGTCATCTCTATGAGGATTTTATAAACACAGAGTTCTAATGCACGATGCATTTTAAAACACTTCGATCCGATCTGTATACTATGATGAACGTATAGATTTATACGTATATATTCTTAAATATTTGAGAACGATATAATCTATCTGGGTAACTTTGTAATTAATATATTGGCACACTTACAAACATATCCGGCATACCAATAATTACATGCGACGCAAGTGTTCAAAGCGCGTATTTTCTTGATACTATGGCAACTTTGGATGTACTTACAGTTTAAAGTAGACACAAAAATATACATTGGTGGTTGTACCCTTATAGAGTGTTCGTTTTGAATATTAACTTTGTAAATTTTACTAATTTATATAATGTGCCAATATACTACAACATCAGAGATATAGGCAATTAAGCCCGGCTATTGTAAAAGGCCATAACGCGGAAATAAATAAATATCAGGTAGATTACATCTGCAATTTTTATTTCGAGAAAACATGTTATATTTTATTTATTTCAATGGTTTGGTGCACTGAAAAATATGACAGTGCATCTATGAAAAAATTTCTAAATAGATAATGCTTATACTCTTGTTGCAAACAATTTTTATTTTTATTGCAATATAGGTATGGTGTTTCAAATTCATATAATCGGTAAGTATCAGTCACCACTTGTTGCAATTACTGATAACGATAAGTAAGGAAGTGTTATTACGTAACAATACTCCGTAGTGATTGATATCTTTATTGAATGACATTAATGATAAGGGCACGATTGAGCTCTCGTCACTGGGTGACTCTCAGTTGGTCTCCTTAACATTGACCGCTCTGGAAAGTTCCACAACTGATAATTATGTTGAATGTGTTCCAACACTTGGAACTGTTACCGATAACTAGTTATAGGATTATAAGTAATAATACTTACTACACCTTAAATAAATACGTTATTTTAAGTGCGTTATTATGAGACGAATTATACGTTGAAAAGTCAGCGATTAGATAACGAAAGTTCAACCATATTTTGATTCAGCCTTTTCGATGACTAATACGGATTAACACAGACAAACTGACACAATGTTGATCTTCTCGAATCTGTAACGTATTTCTGTCTTCTTGTCCTGTTGTCTTGTCTTGTCTCATTGTATTGTATTGTATTGCAACCATCCAGGTGGACATGATCTTCGCGTCGTTCATCCGCAACGGTGCGGCGCTGACGGAGATCCGCTCCATCCTCGGCGAGAAGGGCAAGAACATTAAGATCATCTCCAAGATCGAGAACCACCAGGGCATGGTCAACTTGGACGAGATTATCGCCGTAAGTGTCATGGGTGCTTTAGTACCTTTGGAAGGTACAACAGACAGACACCAAATAGCGTTATCTGTATGACTGTATGTAATGGTTGTAAATTTTGAATTTTTACTGTTTAACCTTAGTGTAGCGTCTTTATACCATTCCTTCCGTCTTTTAAATTATTCGTTTTTTCATTTTGTCCAACAACAATTTACATGCGGATTAATGTAATGTAAATTATATGACTGTTTTCTGACATTCTAATTTGATATCCTGGTCCACTTTAACTTTAAACCATGACCCATTTAATTATAAAAGTTGTCGAAGCTCTCAAATTATATTAAACTCCAATTAGATTTGACAACCAGTATCAAACAAAATATGATTAATGCAATTTTATTACTGTTCATGTGTAATAAATTAAAATGATCCCTGCAATGCGGTACGTTTCGTATACTAGATTGATGTGCAGTTCCTCGTGACGGCAAATGGTGCGGTCAAATTGCATACTAGAGTTCAAATCGATAAAGCGTAAAACCTTCCACGTACGGACCAGAACCGCGTGAAATCCGACATGAATATGGTGGGACCTGTGTCATGTGCCAGTTGACATTACGACTCATTCAACTCACAGGCTCGCATTCTGCCATTGTCTTGACATAATATGGGCTTCATTTTAAACTTCTGTTATAAGAGTATGGACATATGATGAAAGACTTCATATTTCTATGAAATTCGTTGATGAATTCTATTACGATTTCGTGTCTTTTATATTTTTTTGATCTAATATAGTTATTGTTACTGTTCATTGTTGTTGGACTTTAATATTATATTGTTGACAGACGAATATGACCAGATAGTTTTTTTTTTTAAATTGATGCTTTAACATTTCGCAATGTGACATAATGCGTCACAACCACCATAGACTCCATTATAAACCATAGACAATACCATAGATAATATTCTCTTAATTAGAATAACATACATGTAATAGATTGTCCGGAAAGTTCGTGCCGATTATTTGGTAAATTAAAACGAAGCTCATTTAAATATTGGTATACATTTATTAAATTATATAGGTACCATTCTGTTCCACAATCTTTTACGCAGCTTGAGAATTCGGTCCTTCCAGAACCTGTCAGGTTTTTCGGCAAAAGATTTGTCTGAATGGGTTTTAACTCAACCAAAGAGTTGAATTTTTTTCCATTAAGCGAGTTTTGTGATGATCGGAAAAGGTGGAAATGCGAAGGCGCAAGGTCTGTTGAATAGGGTAGATGGGGTAAAACACCCCAACCAAATTTGAACAATTTTTGCCGAGTTCTCAAAGACACGTGAGGTCGCGCATTGTCCTGATGAAACACGACGCACTTCTGATTCGCAATTTCTAGACGTTTTTGTTCAATTGATATCTTCAATTTATCCAATTGATAGCAATACTTCGCCGAACCTATTGTTTCATTATTTGGTTTCATAATATAGGACTCCATTCCAATCCCACCAGATACATAGCATTACTTTCTTCCTACCGAAAAACGGCACGATTTTTCCGGACAACCCAGTATATTAGATTTGGCGCAATTTTGAGTTGCCAACAATGACCACATTATGGCAATTCGGGTAAAAACCAGTTCGCTCGGGACCTGTATTACGAACGACATTAGGCTAGTTAGTCGCGCGGACGTTGCCAATTCGCTTCGTCATGTGGCCATCATTGGAAATGATGGGTCAATTGAAATCACGAGCGATACCCCGAATGAGGTTTGTCAGACAGAGACCAGACTAAACTGGTTGTCATGCAGAAATCGTACATTTGTATCTGTTATTGTGGACAATGAAATCGAATACATTTATTTTACTATTGAATGTAATTTTAATGTGGACATTTATAGGATGAATTATTCTTGCGTGTGTTCAGAAGAATTCATTATTTGTAAGCACAAATTTTTGAGGTTTTTTTGTCTGCTTCATGGTTTGATATTATGTGACAATGTGTCTGTAACTCTTATTACAATTATTTTTATATTGTTTTTCCCATTATGTACATACTGAAAAATGGATTCATTTTTAATTTAAGATAAATTTATTTTTAATTTATCAGACACGGGGATAATTCTTTTAATATTCAAATGATCTCCAAGTAGTTATAATAAATAGCAAAATTATTCTCGTACGAATTTCAAAGGCGACCTTAGAAGTTTTATTGTTATGCAAGAAACAATAGAATATTATATTAGTTATATTGTAACATTCAAATAATTTTAGGCTTCCGATGGCATCATGGTTGCCCGTGGTGACCTCGGCATCGAGATCCCGCCGGAGAAGGTGTTCCTCG